>JADBJO010009780.1:63815-71315 GCA_016801955.1 Conus betulinus
AGAATGGTATACTGAATTGAGACTTGACACAGTCGGTTTGCAAGCCATTGAGGACGGACTCTACAGTAGACGTAGTTGCGTCCAGGTTGAAGGCAGGGGTTGAAAGAGGTACTGCAGTCAGAGCTGACTCCTCTGCTTGTACTCTTCTTGCTTTCTCAGATTCATGAGAAAAAAAGGAGGTTGTCTATACAGCTTCTACTTGCAGCATCACAGCTCTAGAACAGCCATTCAGGGAGACCAGGCCATGGGGCACTTTGTTGTGATGGACTGACCCCAGCAAACCTGATACCCAGTCAGGCATCGACAATTGGACACAGAGCAGCTTTCTGGTAGTATTCTACATGCGTACACCTTCCCAGTCCTGTTCACCCATTGATCAAGATAAGCTGAACACATCTGCCAGTCTGCTCTCAGGCAGGTGTACAGCGAGAGTCAGCAAGGAATGGGAACGTTGCTGATGCACTGGTAAGTTTCTGAAGACCAGCAACACTCAAGACACCAGACATGTGTAAAACCATGGTGAAAGTTTGTAAGCAGAATAACATTATACTGTATTCGAATGCTCGTGTTCAAATGTCGTAGGAAGGCTCCATAAATCTGGTGGCTAACCCCAATATGTGATTAGCTGAAAAAAGAAAGGTTAAGTTCAGTTGGTCGAAATCCTACAGTTTGGAGGCGATTAAAAGGAGCCTTTTGAAGCAAGCCGTTATCGCTACATTACTGTGAGACATGGGATATCAACTCTGTGCTGAAATGTTAACTGCGAGGGCCAGTCTTGAATGGGATAGCCTTTAAGCGCACGACTCTTAGGACATCTAAGGTGCTGTCATTACTCGCATGACAGAGAGGACAGACTTTGCACAACTGGTTGCAAGATGATGTAAAGGTTAAAGGCAATGTATATACCATTGTACATAGCGCAGTATCAAAACAAACCAGAGCTGATTCCCACATGTCTCCACTTCAGTTGGAGAGTTTTGTAGTGAAGAAACTGTGCAGTGTGTCACGTCTGATCAGGTACTTGCTGAGAACAGAACTCAAGATGGCGGGGAAAGAACTGTTCGTTTCACATTTCAAGCCCACTAAAGTTGTATTATGTACGCAATATTAACAAATCAGACATGGCACCAAGGTGTCACCGTTGCAGCTGGTGAGATTTGAAGTTGAGAAATTGTGCATTGTGTAAGACCAAAAGAATGTTATGAGAACAGGACCCGGGAGATAGAGGGAGAGAACGTTCTTTTCAAATGCCAAGCCTCGTAAACATAGCTCCAGAGAAATGTTAAGCTATGGGATCGAAACTTTGTTAGATATGGCAGCACTCCATTAAATTACCTCCCGACCAAAGGCACACGAAAACTTCACTTATGATGAAGCCAGAGCTACCAGGGTAAGACGACGATTAATCCGAAACCACTCTGAGCAGGTCATTGGTGGGGGTCATTACGTGCTCACTCGTCGCTGTAGAAATGAGTTGACGTCACATCCAGGTTTGTGTCTTAAACAGGAACACTGACGGCCAACGCCTGGCTGGTTTTGAGTGCACTGCTTCCTCGTATGATATCTCCATCAACATCATACCTGGTAGTTGATTTAATCATCGTCTTCACCGGGATAAATCTCGTTCACTTCTTAAATCATGCTTGCATAACAAACTTCATTCAACGAAAACAAGTCCTCCGCTCAATTCAAAAGAATACATATTTATATATAAAAAGAAGGGGGGGGGGGGGGGGGGGGGGAAGGTGGTGAATGACTGATATCTGACTGAACGACACGGGAAACAACTTACTGTAGCGGTAGACGGCAGCTCCTCGGTCGGCTCTAGTAAGGTAGACAACTTGCTTAGTAAGTAGAACGAATTGTTAAGCACTTAGAGATTGGTCTCTAACCGAAGATATGTGCTATATAGTTAATGATAATTATAATAAAACAATATTATTAATGATAACAATTATTATAACAATATAAACAATAACAGAAAGAATAATATAATTTTGGCAAAATTGCGTCTTTGAGTTTAGCCTATTGTGACTCAACTTCAGAGGAGTTACAGATATATACATGTGATTTTTTTTAACATAGTGTTTTCCCCTTACCATAGCCAGCCCTTGATACACAGTTGTTACACAACAATACAGCTCACCCTGGTGTCATACTTTATTTCAATCTTGGCCAGAGAGAGATGTGAGAGACAGAAAGAGACAGGGGGAGAGTCGTGCAGACAGAAAATGGTACAATATACGATGCAGTGTTTCGACAGTTGTTAGCAGAGTTGCGTTTGTTTTCCACATCACACCTCCAGAACGAGGTGCTGGCAGGAACAGTAGTATACTGTCTCCAACTCTATAGATGACTTCCGACAGTTACACAGGCTCTGATTTCACGATGTGTCAGAATTACAAGGAATCATCAGACCACCTTTCAAGGCACTTGGCTGGTTCTGTTGTTGCTGGAATGGCTTGGTTACTGCTTCAGCTCCTTTGCCCTTCCACACGGAGAGGCTTCGTGAATTCTTTGATTTGAAATTCATCCTCAATGAAACAACTTATTTGTCAAACTGCCTCAGTGTTTTGCGTGTCTCATATCCCTCGGTGGAATGAATTGTTAGTGTGCATTCCTGAGACCTGCTATGGCTCATGGCTGCTGTCAAAATGACCCACATCCCCAACACAAGCAGCGCTGGATATAGTGTACAGACCTTTACCATGTCAGCGTCCGGAATGATCTGGTCTGTTGTGTATTATTTTGTGGAGAACTTCAATGAGAAGCCATGAAGTATTTCAGCAATGCTTGGGTGTTGTTTGGGACATGCTGCCTCTCGAGTGCAGTTGAATTATCTGGTATGGAACTGATCCCATATCCGTTGTCAAGATCAAGGCACACTAAGTCACCTTAGCTCTTTGAATTGGTTTTTAAATCATAGTGATATGTTCTACACAGTCAGACACCAGGTGAATGCCTCCACGCTGGGCTGACAAATTCAACAACAATTTTCTTTGCCGAAATTAGCCAGTGTCGCTGCCACGGCAAAGCACATTTTCCATTCAACGTTCCCTTCAGCGATGTGATGTTTGTTTGAACTGGTTGTTCCCATTCGTGTTTTGGTCTTTGGGAACGTAATCCCATCAACTGTCATAACGTCATGGTCACTGACGTCAACGTTTCTCCATGATGATCTTGTCCATTTGTGGTAAGGGTATGTAAGGTAATGTTGTTTATAGCCCAGCCAACTGCAAAGGGCCTACCGGCCATAATAGGGCTGTCACCGCGTTGAAGTCAACTCACAAGTCATTTGAAGAAAAAAAAAACCTCACTGACACAACCCTTTCAAATACATCTTCCAAAAACACACTAGAAATGTGTTAAAAATCTCCGTAAAATCTTAGATGAGATCAGGAATATTAATCGCTTTCAGAATTTAAAGATCACATCAGATGGGACATCTGGACAAGATGTTTATGGAGTCCACTGTAAAATGTTTATGTCTCATAGCATGCAAGTCTGAACACTCTAAAACACCATGTTTCATTGTGAGTGGCACATGAAATGGAAAGCATCATGGTGTTTCTTCGCCTTTTAAAAGATACGAATGGGTGTAAAAGGAGTGGCCTGAATGCTAAGGGCACAAGACTGTTTCTTCTTTACGGCCGCCTCTGGAATATGGAAAAAACTCTTTCACGTTCGGATGGATTTTACATTGTTTGTTGTCCGTCTGCAAGTTCCATTCCTCTCGCCAAAGTTCTTTGACGTAAGCCTGGGTTTGGGGCTTCAATTCAGTGTGAGGGACAGACAGTGTTATCAACTCTTTCCTTGTAGCACTCAATTTGTGAAGCCACAACAGGACATTTCTCACATAGCAGACATTGTAGTCCATTTACATTTCAATTTGATAGAAACATAAACAGCCAGCTGTTTGTGCTGCCTCATTCTCAGTGTATGTCTGTCGTTGTTGATGTTTTTTCTCGTTGTTGTTCTTTCCATTGGATTATGGGATTTAAAATTCAAGTGTAAGACCTCTACTTGATGTTTTCTGTTCAGTGTGCAGACAGGGAATAACAATGTCGTGGGATCAAATACAGTGGTCGAAGACATAGATTGCATATATACATTGCTTACAGTTTATGAAATACCACCCCCAACTGTGATCACCTTTGACATACCTGGAGGGTTCACCATAACCTGTTTACCACAGAACAACACACAGTGCCCATTTTCAGTGTCATGATGATGGCTATTGTCTCCCTGTCTTTGTCAGGTGTAATGACATGATCGACTGTCTGGGTCATGTGGACGAAGTTGATTGTCAGAATTACGAGAATGCCCAGGTTTTATCGATGTCGTGACAGTCACAACACAGTCTGTGTGGACGTGAATCACCTGTGTGACAGCCTGCAACAATGCTCACAGCATGATGATGAACTGATGTGTGACTTCGTTCGTCCTGAGTCCTGTGGGTGTTATGGCTTTGCCTTCTCTCTGCAACCACCACACCTTTCTCATCAGCTCTTTCCCACAGCTGCGCTACCTGGAAGCTTCCAGCAGTGGACTGAGTATAGATGACGTCACTGATCACATCATGCTGATCCACCTGAGCGTACAGGCGTGTGGATGGAGGAGGCTCACACAGGTAGTGTTACCGAATCTTCATAGTTTGGATCTCAGTAGGAATCTCTTCAGTCTGTCAACTTCAGCCACTTTACAGAAATGCCTCAACTTCGTGAAATGAATCTGGCAGGTGATCCTCTGTCTGATGGCATTCTTCATGTCCCCAAGCAGTTTACACATCCAACACTGACATTTTTCAATATTTCCCACGTCCAAGCCATTTTTTTTTTTCTCAATGTAAGTGCCTTGTCCACTTTCATGCCTAGTTTACAGGTTCTAGATTTGTCATGGAATAAAATCACGGATTTGCAGGGGAAAGGCTTGTTTGAAAATCTTCATGCCTTGAATTTACGAGGTTGTCCTATAACTGATTTCTCTCTGGACTTCATGAAACACATGACGAATCTCAAGTCTGTTCTTGCTGACAACTACAAATTGCGTTGTTCTCTTGTGTTACCAGATAATTTCAGAGGTCACTGCCTGGCCCATCTGATGAATTCTCGTCATGTGAGGACTTGCTGAAATCTGTTGCTTATCGCTGTGCTCTAGCCGTATTTGCAGCGCTTGCTGTTCTGGGAAATTTTGGAAGTTTTGTCTATCGAATATACTTTTTTCAAAAGGAAGTCTGACTGGTCGTGTGATATTTGTTCTTCATCTTTGTGCATCTGATCTTTTAATGGGGCTGTATCTAGTCTTCATTGGCGTGGCAGACTCGATTTATTTAGGTAGATATATGCTGAATGAAAATGCATGGAAAAGGAGTTCAGCTTGCAGCATTGCAGGGCTGTTATCCCTACTATCATCTGAAGTATCAGCTTTCCTAATCTCCTTCATCACTCTGGATTGCTTCATTGTGCTCCATTTTCCTTTCAGTCAGATCCGGTTTGGAGTCAAATCAGCTCACATTGCCTGTGTCTTCATGTGGGCTCTGGGACTCACGTTGGCATCTGTACCTCTGCTCCCTGCAACTTCACACTGGGAGTTCTTCCTCCAGACAGGAATTTGCATTCCACTGACTGTGACCAGAGCTGACTTTCCTGGTCACATTTATTCGTTCAGTATTATGATCATCTGCAACCTGACCCTCTTTCTCCTGATTGGTGTGATTCAGTGTCTTATTTACTGGTCAGTAAGAAAGTCACACTCTATCTAATCAGCTGACAAAGACCAAAGATTTAGACACCGAGAGTGCACAGTCCAAGGAAGCAACTATCGCCAGGCGTCTCCTATCTGTTGCCGTGTCTGATTTCCTGTGCTGGTTTCCTATTGGTCTGTGTGGGCTACTGGCTGCCAATGGTGTCGTCATTCCAGGGGAGGTCAACGTTGGAATGGCCATTTTCGTGTTGCCACTCAATTCCGCACTGAACCCATTCCTCTACACTTTCAACATCATTCTGGAGAAACGGCGCAAAGCACAAGAACTCCGTTTTCTAAAGCTGTTACGTGCTCAGAAAAAAGGAATAACGCTTGCTGCATATTTTGAATGAAAGCATGTGGGATAAAAAGAAACCTGAATCCAAGTGTCAGGACAGTGTACTGTTGCATATGACGTAAGGTCGCTATATCACAGTTCATAGTGAGAGAACAAACAAACAACCAAAGACCACAAACATCATCCCTGCAGAATGAACGTGTATTTGCCTGTTGCCAAAACTTCAATTATGATAAAAGCATTCAAGCGTAAATGTGAAGTTATCTGAAACGCATGCAGACCTGTTCAATGTATTCTTTATGATTCATTATGTTCATGTAAATGTTAGACATTGAACGTTATAGCTATACACAAAAACAAGCAAGCAAAACAAAAAATACACACACACACACAAAACAAACAAAACCAAATACAACAACAACAACAAACATATACATCCACATTTATCGTTATTAGTCTTCCCACAGATGACCTTTTCTGTCTATTCAACAGACGAGCTGCAAGCATGTTGTTTGCAAAAATGAATCCTCATGGACTCCTGTCATGGAGACACCAAGATATGCCTCCATGAGGACTGACTGTGTGTCACCATGATAGTTCTCCATGAGGACTCACTGTATATACCCATGATAGGCCTCCATGAGGACTCACTGTATGTCACCATGATAGGCCTCCATGAGGACTCACTGTGTGTCACCATGATAGTTCTCTATGAGGACTCACTGTATGTCACCATGATAGTTCTCCATGAGGACTCACTGTGTGTCACCATGATAGTTCTCCATGAGGACTCACTGTGTGTCACCATGATAGTTCTCCATGAGGACTCACTGTGTGTCACCATGATAGTTCTCCATGAGGACTCACTGTATGTCACCATGATAGTTCTCCATGAGGACTCACTGTATGTCGCCATGATAGTTCTCCATGAGGACTCACTGTGTGCCACCATGAAAGGCCTCCATGAGGACTTACTGTATATCATCATGATAGTTCTCCATGAGGACTCACTGTATGTCTCTATGAAAGGCCTCCATGAGGACTTACTGTATATCATCAATGATAGTTCTCCATGAGGACTCACTGTATGTCATCAAGAAAGCCTCCATGGGGACTCACTGTATGTCACCATGAAAGGCCTCCATGATGACTCACTGTAAGTCACCATGAAAGGCCTCCATGAGGACTCACTGTGTGTCACCATGATAGTTCTCCATGAGGACTCACTGTGTGTCACCATGATAGTTCTCCATGAGGACTCATGTATGTCCCCATGATAGTTCTCCATGAGGACTCATTGTATGTCACCATGATAGTTCTCCATGAGGACTCACTGTATATCACCATGATAGTTCTCCATGAGGACTCACTGTATGTCACCATGATAGTTCTCCATGAGGACTCACTGTATGTCACCATGAAAGGCCTCCATGAGGACTCACTGTATGTCACCATGATAG
>JADBJO010009780.1:76315-79904 GCA_016801955.1 Conus betulinus
ACCATGTCTCCTTAGTGTCTTCCTTTCAGAAGACTGACCAATGCTCAACTGTTCGACTTAGTTTCCCCTGTGCGCAGTCGCAGGTATGGTACCAGTTATCTTCCACTGTGACCAGTCACAGATGTGTCACCAGCTTTCTTCCACTGTGCCCAGTCGCAGGTGTGGGGCCAGTTTCCGCCTTCTGTGTCCAGTCTCAGAAGTGGCATTGTGTGTGGACTGCCTTCAACGCATCCGAAATTGAGATCAGGGTGATTATTTTTTATATGTATATGTGTGCAAGTTCACCCCAGCTTGGACACACACCAGATCAGCGAGGTGAATTCCAGCAGGATTGAATTTATACCTCGAACGACTCGAATGACTTTTTTTTTTTAGGAAGTTAGACATCCTTTTTCTTTGTTGGTGTTGTTATTGCATGATGCCATGAGTGATGCGATTAAATTTGTCCCCTTTGTTATCATATTGTGTCATGAGTGATGCTGTGAATTGTCTTCCAGTCTAACAGGATGTGTGAGTGTACACACAGGTTGATATAATCACATTAGTTTACAGTTACATTTGATGTTGTTCATGTGCTATAAAAATCATTTCCATCCCATTGTTTGTTAAATGAACACTCCTCACTAAATTCCTGTTCATGCCCTTATGTTGTAGGTTGGGATGAGTGAGTGAAAGAGAGAATTAATAAAATACACAAAGAGCTTACACGCCTTCAGACATCCAGGAGACAGATATGACAGATCTATTTACAAGCACCTCTCATTTCACTCTGTGACATCTGGTGACCCTGACTCTTTGTTTGTGTTTGACATTGAATAGGCTTTTGTACTTCTTCTGTTGTTTCATTTTCAGGGGGTTTTCAGTTGAGATTGTAAGTGACAGTGTACTGACTGGTTAGTGTTTCCTTTTAGTTTTATTGTGCAATTCTAATGGGAAATGTATTTATTTGAACCTCATCTCCAGTCATACGGGTTGACAGTAGTGTACATGTATTGTAAATTTCTTAATTCTGTGCCACCATAAGGGATTAGGCTCTGATTCTCCTGTGTAATCATTGCTTTCATTCTGTTTCTTTTCTACTCTTCTTTTCTGTCTATCCTTTAGGAGTTCTATCATCATAAAAGTAAGGAGTTGCTTTGTGTTTTTTTATCCATTGTGTTCCATTTTTCATTAATCCACCTTTATTATTTGTGCTTCTCTTCCCCTCTTTCATTTTCATTGGAGTGAATGAGGTATTGAAAAGTATGCATTAGTCATTGCATGCATTTTCTTCTTTCTTCATGTAGATTACAGACTTCCTCTGCATTTCACTCATACATACACAAGCTTATTACACTTCTTTCACATACACCTATTTACAACTTTTTATATGGATATGTGAATGATATTGATTGTATAATTGTTTCCCAGTTTGTCATTTTCATCCTGATTTATTTCATTTTGTTTTCAAAATTCTTACCTATTTTCAACAATACGAAACTTTTGGACCTTGATAAATACTCAAAGCTGTGGGGAAAATTCATTGTGGTATGGGATCATTTTATGTTGTGTCCTGGCACTCAAGCTATTGATTGTTTATTTTTCTGTGATTTGCTCCCCATTATCATGGATTCAGTTATTCGAGAAACAACATGCTCTAAATCACTAGATGCTCATTTTAAATGATCTTATTTAAACTAGTGTTGTGTTGTGTGTTAATTTCTAACTTGTCTTGTACAGACAAGAGTTTACTGTTTGATTAAGAAAATAATCTATAATTTCTAATTTGTCTTGTGAAAACAAAGAGTTTACTGTTTGAATCATCTCTGTTGTCATTTTCTAGAACTTGTGCACGTTTAATCATTATGGAATTACCACAAGAAAAAATTGATGCTCAGGTCCAAGAAGTAAAGTTACTAGGTATCTCAGATCCTTTGAAAATCAATGAATATATTGATTCTGCTATGGAGCGTGAATTTAGACTGAAATAGAGAGCATCCAAGTGAAAGTCAGAACAGAAAAAGTTAGATACTGAAGAGGAAGAAAAAAAAAAAAGAAAAAGTTAGAGGCTGAGCAACAAGAAAGAGAAAAAGAAATCACTTATGTAGGAAGACACACAAAAGCATAAGCTCCTGTCAGAGCAAAAAGAACTTGAACTCAAATTGGTGCAAGCACAGCAAAAAAGAAAAATCTATGAGAGACCCAAAAACATGCTAATCAAACTCATATTCATGGTACCCATGTTCCAAATTATCCACGTTCAATGAGCCAAGGATGATATTGATGCTTTTTTGTATAGATTTGAAGCTCATGCTAACATGTTGGGATGGAAAAATGAACAATGGCCACTCCACTTAGCTAGTGTGTTACAAGGAGTGTGTATTGAGTTTTTACCATTCCCTTTGTACCAGTGATACTTTCACTCATGAGAATTTGAAGCAACATTTGTTGGAAAAAAGTTCATGGCTACCTCTGAAGGTTTCAGAGAAAGATTTAGAAGTGTGAGGCCTGAACAAGGAGAGAATGTTCATGCTTTATGACCAGTCTTACCCATTTATTGAACATGTGGACTGGAATGTCAGAGATAGACAAGGCTTATGAAGCACTTCATGATCCTTTAATTAGAGATCAGATTTTACAGTCTGTGTCCAAAGACTTGCAGGTTTTTCTTCAGGAAAGAGCTTTTGATTCAGCAGAACAGGTGTGTGCTGCAGCTGGACTCTACAGAGCGGCTCACCCTAACAAGTTGTTAGCAAGACAGTCAGATTGTGCGCATCTGCTGTGTGCATAGCCAGAGAGATTTTTCTTTTCAAATTTCCGTTAACATACACACCGGCGAACGTCGAGATTTGCACAGGTCGCATGTGGCTTTGGAGTCAGTCTCTTCTGTTCCATACGCTCTCTGTCCACGCTTGATGGTCGGATAGTGCTCGTTAATCCCCCCCCCCCACACACACACACACACACAGACACCGGGTAAAGATATTCTTTCTAACCATGTTGATTCGTTGACGTTCACCTCTGAGTAGTGTTTAACCGGAAATGTGGGGTAAAAAATTATCTCTGGGTATGCACACAGCAGATGTGCACAACTCGTCGAGACTCGTGCCTGTGACATTGCCACATTTGGGCGACGATTGCTGAGATAGTGACATTTCCTTGGGTTTCAGTCCCAGCCTCGTAGCCAAAACGTGGTTGATTGATTCACACACATCAACATTCTGCAAAACGGTTGCTAGTTTGCATTCATTTGTTTATTCAAGTCACCTCCCTTGTCACAACAAGTCTGTGCGAGTTACTTCCCGTCTCCTGTATCACCACTGCAACGTTTCAGCATGTCCGTATGATGTACATTTTATATTGTGTGTCAGTGTTTTGTAACATAGTTATCTTTCTCTTTATGTATTGTAAATAAGTTTTGTTTTTCTTTTTGTATGTGTGTCCCTTCAGCTAAGGGCCTTAGCCTAAAAGGGGAGAGGAAGAGAGAGAGAGAGGGATGAGGGAGAGAGCACAAACATAAATATGAGTATTCAGATTGAGGCCATGGCCCATACTGAAAGAGCAACACTGGTAATACACACACACACACAAATACTTTCATGAAAGAAAG
>JADBJO010009781.1:0-2500 GCA_016801955.1 Conus betulinus
GAATCAAATAATTTGATCTCGGGCTAGCAACAACGAACGAAAATTAAAACCCCAGGCCACAGGAAAAGCGAGACCATTCCCATGAAGAATGAGGAGTATGCGAGTCACTGCTCAACAGACAAATGGATTTTCTTTGAAAGGAATGTACTAGATCCCCCGGTTCACAGGCACAAACAAATTACATGACAAATCACGACGCGTTTCGACCTCTTAGGTCTTCTTCAGGCAAGATAAACAACATTCAGCATAATGGAAATGTACGGATGCGTTGGTGCTTGTGTCTGTTTGTCTGTCTCACAGAAATTTCTGAAGCGTGTACGATTTTTTTTTTAATTCACACACACACACACACACACACACACACACACACACACACACATTCGAAACATAGAGAGCCAGGCAACAAGTCAACGTTTTCTTTCTTTATGCTGCCCGAGCCATCAAAACACAAATACACAAAAACACAGCAATATACAACAATATCAATTCAGCAGAATAAATAATGCACGCTGTAACCCTAGGCGTGCAATT
Source organism: Conus betulinus (assembly GCA_016801955.1). NCBI lineage: Eukaryota > Metazoa > Mollusca > Gastropoda > Neogastropoda > Conidae > Conus > Conus betulinus. Next base: position 532 of record JADBJO010009781.1, read on the forward strand.
CATGATATAAATATGTATATGCTATTATTTTCTTTTCTTTTTTTCTTGGCCCTTCCGGCTCATCACGACAGTCCACAGGCGTCGCAAGTCTATCGTGAAGAATGCTGCAGAAGAAGTCATCTCCTGGGACTCACACAGGTTAGCGTCGCGACTCCCGGCTGGGAGGTCGTGGGTTCGAATCCCATCAGAAGTCATGTGGGTTTTTCTGCCCCGACCGGCTCCTACCCAGAGTTGAGTTTGCTGCGCGGCTCAGTTGGGAAGACTGGGACCACACAGTCGAGTTTCATCCACTTAATGGATGCGTTTTCTGAGAGTGTTGCTCAAATTTCCTGACCAACACTGCAGGTGCCTGTATCTCTCGGGCCTGGTTGACGCCGGGATATATATGAAAGGAAGCGTAGAGTACAGCCCTGTCATGTAGTCTCAGACCGAAATGGAAATCCGTAGCATCATCTTAATCATCCTCATTCTCATCGATCAGCATAAAAAAAAAAATGTCTCAAATTCTGTGGCCCTTCATGCCCTGCTCTCATGGTGACCTCATTTCGATGTCCTCTCCACGTCTGTGGCTTGGTTTGGTTCCGGTTCCGTCGGGGTCACCGGTATCGGCGAGTCCATGGGGGCTGTCGTTGGACGGACGTGGTGGCGCCCCTCCGGAGGGAGAGCTCACTCGCGCCGGCTCCGCGACTAAGCAATTATTGTCGTCAGTAGGGGGCTTAGTAGGTGGTGTCCTGCGTATGTTAGATCAGAACAGGCGCCACTGAACACCACTGAAGTGACTCGGCAGCAGTGCAGTGTCTCCTCCGGTGGGTTGCCTCTTGACGACTTGACATGACTGCTCCCTGTGTGGATTGCCGGTGCCCGGGGCTGCGGCGGGGCCGACCGGGCTGTGGCTGTGGACGGGGTGTCGAATGAGCGGCGTAAGAGATAAAAGTAAAAGACAGAGAAAGGAGAGAGAGAGAGAGAGAGAGAGAGAGAGGAGAGAGAGAGAGAGAGAGAGAGAGAGAGGAGAGAGAGAGAGAGAGAGATAGGATACGGAAACTTAGGCCATTGCCATTGCCCCTCATGATAGGGGTGCATAGATACAAACATTTGTCCAATCTGGCATTCATAAACAATGACATCATCCACCACACACTTAGCAGTAATATTAAGAAATGAGAATAGAACGTAGCTTTAAAGCCTATAAATATAGACTGACCAATTTCTAACTGTTTTCTCTCAAGTGTGCACGTCATGAGCAATACTAATTTTAACTGACTTGGAGTGTTGTAGTATTTCGACGGTATGTATTGTTTAGAAAGAGTGGGGGTAGTTTCCGCCGAGGACGTTGACGAACAAAGTACACAAGACACGATGCATTTCGACCTCTTTGGGTCTTCTTCAAGTGAAAAACAAAATTTTGACAAAGTGGACATATTAAGTCGTTTTCACTGTGTGTTTTTCTATAACGATTATGATGTACTATTTCGGAAATGCCAAGCCTAAATCTTATCAAATTAAACGTTAAATGTCTGTCTAAATTGACTAACAAATACGTTTTAACATCAGGGACAGTGCAGAAGGTTCTGTACACACTAAATCTGTCACTGTTATTGATATGATAATTCCAATCTTGCCCATCTGCACAAATTAACCTTTCCCTGAAAGCTTTTAGAAACTCGCTAATCCCTTCCACGCCTTGATTCAGCCATACATATCCAAAGCCAAACATGTACAGTTTACAGCGAATATTTGAAGCCCAGTTTTTTCTTATCACGCAGATCCAAATCAAAAAGCATTCTATAGGCCTTGTAGGGTAGTCTACGTTTCGTCCATTCTCGTCAATTTTAGCCAAAACTTAACACATTTTACAGCTGAGTTTATATAAATAGGATATCGGTTTGTTTTTCCCCATACGCCATGTCATTAGGTGTTCGCATTCTACGCCTAAAACCTTTTAACAGCAAACAAATGTACCTTTTCGCAA
>JADBJO010009781.1:5000-7500 GCA_016801955.1 Conus betulinus
ATCTGGTCGAGGAGGAACAACAGTAAACTTCAGAAGGCATAAAACTCCCAAAAGGATGTCCATAAGCTAAGTCAGAAGGCAACCTGGCTTTTAAAGCGACCCACAATTCTGGAAGCGCGGAATCTGCCAGTATAGGAAGAGACAAAAGCAGAAGGGCAAGGCTCCGACTCAAGATGCACACCATTCAAACCAACATGTGCACACGGTACAACGTGAGACTGCTTACAAATAGTTAACTACCGAATTTTTTGGCAACGCAGTTTCTTCAGTAAATTCCCAGTGCTGCACGAAGTGTATAAAGACTATCAGACGAACATCAAAACCCAGTGGCAATTATACCATTTTGCATTATATATATGCAGAACTTTGGTACAAAACGAAAACACAATCCAAAAGAATAGTCTATCGAGTGATGCAGTGCGAGAGGGAAAGAAAAGGAAGCCGCGCTGAACATTGCAAACACCCGATCAGCCGAAACAAAAGAGCATGAGGAGAGCACACTGAACGCGAAGAAGGTTAAAAAAAAATTACAAAAGACAAAGAAGATCGTGTTGATAACGTGGCCAAACAAGCAGATAAAATGCTGAACGGAAATCCTGAAAGGTCTTCCCATGGTTACCAAACCACTGGCTGGAGGCTCTGGTTTGCTGACAAAACTAGTGAAAGGCATGGCTGGTTTCAAAATGAGGTGACTGCAGATGAACGGACACAAGCTTAGAATAAAAACTACTGTACCGCCGAACAAAAAAAAAAGCAAGCAAGCAAACAAACAAACAGACAAATTACGGCCTCTTTGTAACCATCCCCAATACAACATCAAGCTTGTCAAAGTCCTAAGTGCTTTGGCCCTCACAGAATGAAAAAGTTGAGCGTATCATGCAGGAATCACATCTTATTGCCTGACTTGGGACCCTCTGCCCACCATTCATCAATATCCAACGTCTCTCATCTTTGCCCAGATAGCTGAAACAGTCACACAAACAATACTCTTGACCGTTGTCTGGACATTAGCCATTAGAAACAAACAAGGGTTTTCATTGTTGTCCAGGTAGTAACTAATAACAGCAAAAGCTATCCCGCCCCCCCCCCCCTCCCAACCATTGTAAAAACATTTAAGTAACAACAGAAATAAATATCTCCCAGCTGCATTATCCACACATTAGACCCTCGTCACAATTAAATGAATACTCTCTCCTTATGACTGCCTAGACAGTAGACTACCAAGGGGAACAAATAACATGCCTTGTCAAAGTGTAGACAGTACACAACAGAAACCAACAGCACCCGTCATCAATATCCACACAATGGACTAATCACAAGAGTAACAACATCCCCCTATATATTGCTCAGAAAGTCGAGAAATAACAGTGACGAGCAATATCCCCTATACATCATTCTGATAAAAAATCTTTCAAAGAAATGAGCAATAGCCCACGATCTTCGTCCAAACAGTACATTATTATTATTATTATTATTATTATTATTATTATTATTATTATTATGATATTATTATCATCATCATCATCATCATCATCATCATTATCATTATTATTATTATTATTATTATTATATTATAAATACTTACATAGCGCCTATCCTCGGCTAGAGATCAAGCTCTAAACGCTTTACAAACCACTTTGGTTTACAAAACGGGCTGCCTACCTGGGTAGTGCCGACAGAAGAGCTGTCAGCTGGCGCCCCATTAAGTCGTTTCCCATGTCATCCAGTCAATATCGTTCACTCAGTTTCCTTACTTCCTTCATTCTTTGTATATTTCACGCTGGGTGCATGCTATATGTAACGTGATATCCATACCAACGGCCAGACTAGCCTTCTCTTCCGAAAGTTGGTAATGGGATTTTCACGTGTGTGCAAGATGTTATGCTCTCATTTGAAAGACTTTATGGGAAATGGAATCAGAACCAATGTAACTCCGAGGGAAACAGCCCCTGTAGGAAAAACAGCCCAGCGGAGATTAGAACTCGCAACCCCCAGGATCACCAAGATTACGAGTCCGGCATATTACTACTGAGATTTTCCGCCCCCCCCCCCCCCCTCCTCCAAATTGTCAAATTTACAAATAAAAAAAGAAATGCTTTCATTGCGTATGCAGTATAAGAGCTGCACAAACGGACAATTCTCTATAGCACTGTCCAGATAGTAGAGTAACAACAGAAGCAAACAATGTCCTCTCAACATTTTTCACACAATAGGAACGAACAGTATTCATTTCTCATTGTTCAGACAGTAGACTATCGACAGAAACCATCCAATGCTCCATCTTCGCCCAGAGAGTAAACAAAAATAAACTAACAATATCCTCTTAGCACTGCTCAGACATAGATAAAGAACAAAAACTGGTCACTACCATTTGCGATATACCCAAACAGTAAACCAACCACAGAAACCACTATGCGCCACTGTTCCCAACGCCCACCCCCAACCCCAATCGCATGGACCGTAAAACCAGTAGAAATGATCAATACTCTCTAGACATTGT
>JADBJO010009781.1:12500-32500 GCA_016801955.1 Conus betulinus
CTCATCTCTCTCTCTCTCTCTCTCTCTCTCTCTCTCTCTCTCTCTCTCTCTCTCTCTCTCTCTCTCTCGGGGCCACGTGACGTGAGCAGAAGCAACAGGGCGCACACTGATATATCTGCGTTAACTTTGACAAATTTCCTCGCAAACATGCCAGTTTCTGGACTCCCAGTCGCTGTGGAGAAGACCCTCAACGCCCTGCTAAGGGACAATAAGGTCACAAGCTGGAAAGTTGCAGGAGAAGGTGAAACCACCGTGTCTGTTTTGCGCCTTAAGCCCGTCCACTTTTCAGGTGTCAACAAACATGGCGGATCCTGTCTTGAACCGCAACAGGAAGAAACCTCCCAACCAGATCCGGCGAGACCAGCAAAGAGCCCGTCAGCAGCAAGAGAGGCAGTTATGTGGACACCGTGATGAAGCCACTAATTGTTTGAAACACAGTGAACATGACCCAGAAGCGGAACACACTGTGGCTACACACTCGAGCCATGAGGTTAGCTAGGATGATCCAGTGAGATGGAAGAATGATGCCTGGATCCTGCACAACAGCGCTGAAACTGGATGTACACGTGATTACATCGATAGCTCTGTCCTCTTTCCACCAACTGACACGGACATCGAACCGGTCTATGAAAGCCTCGTGGCAGGATTCAGCTCAGTGTTATTAAAAGTAACGTTGCCAATCTGACCGACAAATCTGTTCGGAGACGATTGAGAGACAAGAGCAGGAACAAGTTATTCAGAAAAGTTGCTTTTGATCACTCAAGTGAATCAGACACATTAATCTGTGAATCGGACGATCTGGTGTTGGGGTTTCCGCGTACGCCTGATGACAGTGATTGTTCGTTCTGCTTTGTGAAGCAAGATGACAGACACATGCTGACAGAGGAACGGACAAAATCTGCCAGTCTCTGCCGAGGAAAACGTGTTGGCAAAACACAGCACGTTGACATCCAGGCACGTGCTGCACGGACGCTGGAGACGCTACACGGCCTGATCCTGTTCTACCTGGGATGGCAACCTGGGCTCCAGACTCAAGCTGCAGACGGAATCAACGTGTGCGCATACACACCTGTATAGCGCATTGGAGATACAAACTTGAAGTCTTTAACCGTGTCCATGTACTTTGATAGGGATACCTGTAGCCGGCCGTTTTGTCCAACCTCGGAAAAAACGGCCGGGTCGGATAAAACGGCCGGCTAAAACCCGGCCGGCTGCAATGCCTCTGGTATTTCCACATTACTTTACGAAAACCTTTGTGTTGTATTACGATAGGTAATGCATTTCCAACTCAGAAACACCAAGGACTATAAGCGGAAAAAAAAGACTGATAATTTGACATTAACGGATAGATATATGCAGATCGCAAGGAAAACATGGGGGCTTGATGAAGAGATTTGGTGGATTGCACACGTGAGTAAACCAATGACAGTAATTTCTGGCCTTCTCGCACGGACTCATACATACTCTTTGTGGATAAAGGTAGACTGATCTTGTCACAGCTACTAATAATTATAAAGAAAATTTAGGTTAGAATACCTGCATTTCATACATATGTATTTTCTTGAACAAGTACGTTACAGAAACGTTTTTAGAATGTTCTTTTCTAACAGCCAATACAGTTGCAGAAAACTTTAAGACGAATGAACTGAACATTTCAGTTGCAGACCATCAAACACCCACACACACACACACACACACACACACACACACACACACATATATATATATATATATATATATATATATATAATAAACTAATAAATTCTAAGGATAAATAACCGAGCACCATTCCAACATCTTACAGAGCAGCTGTGTGTTGCAATATATATATATATATATATATATATATATATATATATATATATATATATATATATATATAACAACCACACAATGAAGAAGCAAACAAGCAAGTTTTCCTTTTTTTTTCGATGCTCTGGGCCTTTCTCAGGGACTTCTTTATTAGGTGCTACTGGAAAATCAAACAATCCTTAACCCTCTCTTTCTTTGATTACTGTTCAGTGAACTGCAGATGGCCGGCACAGGCCCCGAAAAGAGAACAAATCGAAATCTTACAGTTAACAAAAGTGATCAGCGTTGTACATTATATATATGTATGTATGTATGTATGTATGTATGTATGTATGTATGTATGCATGTAATGCACTTGTTTTCCCCCACTACTTAATTGTTCAGCATTATTATATATATATATATATATATATATATATATATATATATATATATATATATATAGAGAGAGAGAGAGAGAGAGAGAGAGAGAGAGAGAGAGAGAGAGACATTTAAATCTTGAATTATAATTCAAGCGTTTGTTTCATTTACGTATTTTTATTTTTTCAGAATCGGCTCCGCTAGAAATAAAAGTTTTTTTTTTAAATAAAAGCTTGCTCCATCTTCTGGACAGATGGGAGGAGGGGGGGTGGTGGATGTTTTGATTGAGCAACCCTCTCTCTCTTTCCCTCTCTCTCTCTGTGAATTTTCCTCTCTCCCCCTTTTGTTCCTGTTCTGTCTCTGCCTTGTATGTCTGACAGTCTGTCGTTTCTCTCTCTCTCTCTCTCTCTCTCTCTCTCTCTCTCTCTCTCTCTCTCTCTCTCTCTCTCTCTCTCTCTGTGTGAATTTTCCTCTCTCCCCCTGTCGTTCCTGTCTTTCCGTCTATCTGTTTGTCAGCCTTTTTGTTTTCCACTCTGTCTCTCCCTCTCTCTCTATGTCTCTGTCTGATTGTGTGGGCGCGCACGCGCGCGCGCGCGCGCGCGCGTGTGTGTGTGTGTGTGAAGAGAGAGAGAGAGAGAGAGAGAGAGAGAGAGGCTCAGTATAGTTTCAAATACCTAATTCTCATGCGCACACACACACCCACACACACACACACACACACACACACACACACACACACACACACACACACACACACACACACACACACAGATGCGTGTTTGTGTGTGTGTGTGTGTGTGTGTGTGTGTGTGTGTGTGTGTGTGTGTGTGTGTGTGTGTGTGCGTGCGCGCTCGTGCTTGTGTGTGTGTGTCTGTGTGTGTGTGTGTGTGTGTGTGTGTGTGTGTGTGTGGAGAGAGAGAGAGAGAGAGAGAGAGAGAGAGAGAGAGAGAGAGAGAGAGAGGTTCAGACAGTTTCAAGTACCAAATTCTCATGCATAAATGCATAAATACAATACATACGTACAGACAGACAGACAGACAGACACACCCATATACATTCATACTTCCAAAGCTGGACAGGGGCGGGAGGATAAGACAAAGACATATTTACTTTGGGGTTAAAAAAAAAAAAAGAGAAGACATTCAGACTAAACAACAAAGCTGTAAATATATAAAGATTTCAAGGAGAATGTTTACCAAGCACAGAGAGAGAGAGAGAGAGAGAGAGAGAGAGAGAGAGAGAGAGAGAGAGAGAGAGAGAGAGCAGGAGAGAGAGAGAGAGAGAGATGTTGGATTTGGCAGGAAGGGGATGGGGGGTACTATGGTGTGTTTAGCAGGAATGAAGGCTGCAATAATGAACTAAGAGACAGACAGAAATGTCAGATTAAAAGGAGACAATGGGAAGAATAGAATGTATTATTTCGTTCTTCTTAAGATGCCAGGAACAAAAATCAATTTCAACATGTTTGGATTTCGTATCAACTTTTGCACGTAAATAAAAAGGGCTTGCAGCGTAAGCAAAATGGATTTGATACGCTGCGAAGGACGTACAAAAAGGGCCAAAAAAGAATGATTTTGAGTTGACGGTTTGTATCTGGCGGAGTGAATAGCAAACTCTCATACACAGACGGGATTTTGTCGATGCATTCACAGAAAACGTGCTCATATCAAGCACACAAAAGCCTACGGCGCTTACTGCAAATATTTGACAGAGAATCTTGTAAATGCAATTGCACGTTTCTGTTACAGTCGATAAAGCTACCTGAAGCTTCTGTTTGTTTGTTTGTTTTTTGTTTGTTTGTATTTTAAGAAGGATGCCATTAAACAAGACCTAACAGAGTAAAGATGTGAGTTACAGCTGCATGATGTTTTTCTGGAACCAGAATCATCACCGTTAACATTCCAGTCTATCCAACATTGAAGTCTGTGATTTTTTATAGCACATCACACTTCACTCTCTCATTCTTTCTTCTTCTTCTTCTTCTTCTTCTTCTTCTTCTTCTTCTTCTTCTTCTTCTTCTTCTTCTCTTCTTCCTTTATTGGAATTCTTTTGGACGCAACATTGAATAATAATTCTCGCCTTGGCTTGAGGCTGTATCAGACCAATTGACATAGGCTAGAAAACCAAGGCTACATCAAAATGTTGTTATACTCTGCATTTTATGCGGGGATTGTCTTCAGCCGTGATAAGCTCGTAGCATAACATTATCAGTCTCCAAAATCCTTCGAAGTCGGAGTGTGGCTGCCCACGTGGCAGGGTAATCAAAAACGGTCACATACGTAATGTCCTCATCCATAGCTGATGCATTTGTACCATAGTGTCCAAGTGCTTTGGCTGTTCGGATGATCCCTGGAGTCTTTTAGCCAGGGTACAACAACGACAGCAACAACAATAATTGACCTTGTTTATGCAATTATGATGAACAGTAAAACAAGTGGGGTAGGTTTTGCTCCCATAAGGAAACCTAACACAGAGTAACTTTTATTCAAGACTGGCACAGCCTTTTAAACTTGAATTAAGTCAGACAAATACAAATACAAACCTACCCCACTTGTTTACTGTTTATTGTTTACTGTTCCCTGCCTCATTTCCTTTCCAATTTCGCAATTATGATGGCTGGGTGCCAAGGCGGTGCTGTCCCTGTCCATTCTGAGGTGTTGTCTGTCCATTTTTGTTTTCCTGTTTACCCCTCTGTCTCCCTCCTTGATTATTACCCGGGATAACTTTTTTCCCGATGCTGTATTTCTTCAGTGTGGCTGATGGCGCCTCCCGCCAGACAACGTGTAATACCATTTTGAGATTGATGAAGACATTGTGGAACTCTCTCTTCTGCTGGGAGGAGGGTTTGTGACAAAGGGTGTGCATGTTATAGATCTATTCGATGGTACCTCTGCCTGTACGGAATTTAGCCTGTTCTTCAGCAAGAACTGTCGCTATTGTTATCTATTTAGCATGATTAAGAGTGTCTCGTTGCTTGCATGGCTAATCAGATTGATAGTGATATAGTTCTGGCAGTGTCAGAGACCTCCCGTTTTGGGAAGGGTAACTATTAATATGACAGTCCATGGCCTGGTCCCCTCACCTGTGTGCCAGATTTTGTAATCGATGGAAGTTGGTATGTCAAATACTGTATCTCTGCCATGTTTTTCAAGTTTTCAGCCGGGATGCTATCTTGCCACAGTTTAGCTATTTCATTGCAGCTGGAGCACAGAACGTCATCCTGAATTGATTAAGCCTGTGCTGCTAGGACACATGGATATATTTCGTTCTGTTTTGTCGCAGAATTCAAGCCAGTATTTCGCCCACCTTTTCATGTCTTCGTGGGTGAGATATGCATCTTTGTCCTGAATGGCACAGACCTTGCTTTTGTTTGGCCAGACCTTTCAGAATCTTCAAACCTTTCCTTGTGTCCTTGTCTAGGTTGTGTGTTTGTTTGTTTGTTTGTTTGTTGTTGTTGTTTTTTTCTCAATGCTTCCACACTGTTGATCGATCCAGCTTTTCCTTTGCATACCCCACTTGTTCATCAGTCCGCAAGTTCATATCGCTGTATCTACCCCCCACCCCCACCCCCCCCCCCACCACCACCACCATCATCTGCTTGATCAGTTTTTTTAGTTCCTTTTTTCGCCTCAGAGGCCCATGATATTGCTCATAATCCATGGCTTTGAATTTCGTCAGTGTACTCCTAGGACCTCTACCGCTATTTCAGTCATCACTTGGTTGAAACTGTTTGTGAGACCTTTATGGCTTCTTCCAGTAGTGGTGCGATTTTTTTTTTCTTCTACGACCACCAGAAATTGTTCAGCAATGTCAAATGTTTTGGTGTGTGAAGACTGAAAATGGCTGAAAGTTTGTAGTGATGGTTGCTGCTTTTTTTTTTCTTTCACAGACGATGATTAGTTGAATTTGTACAGGCTTGGAGATAGATTTTTTTTTTCTCTCTAAAACATTTAGAAAATTGACAAACAAATTTCAAAGCCAAAATATTTGTTAAATTTCGGCGGGGGGGTGGGCTCTCTGATTTGGAATATGTTTTTCTTCAGTGTTTTTTTTGTTAAGACTCAGAATGAATTAAAACAATATTACATGTATATTTTCAACTGGTTTTCCCAGTGTTCATCAGCACACTATACTCATCACTGGAACTGTCAATTTAGCAGTGATCGGCTTTATCACATACAGCAACTCACCATAGTGCATTTCTTTGTCAGTGCGCTGATGAAGACTTGGTGTGTGTGTGTGTGTGTGTGGGGGGGGGGGGGGGGGGGTTCCAGCTGCAATATCTTCGTAATTTTGTTATTGATTCAGAGTCAGGAAACAGTACTTACGAAACCACACTTTTTTGTTCTGCTCATCAGCATCCAGGTTTACTTTCGCCTCTTCCTCAATCGCGACTGATAAAACTCAATTCGGAAATTCTAGAAGCTGTCGGGGGAAAGGTAGACCAGTTCTTCAACCTGTATATAATACATAATATCTTTTTGTCCTATTCTCTTACCTTTTGGCATCAAACAGTTTACCTCTTCTAGAAAACCCTCTGTTTATTTAACCTATCGAGCTCTACTGAGTAGTCTTTTTTTTTTCTGTCGTGTGTTTTTCCCAATGCATAAGCTTTTACACCCCCTTCGTAATTTCGTATATGACTTTCGGCAATGCTCTGCCCACCCTTGTGCTGATTACGAGCTTTTTGTTTGTTTGCGTGCTTTTGTTTTTTCGTTTTGAATAGATTATGTGTTGGTTTTTTTTTTTAATTGCCTGGCACTATTGTGGAAGAAGTTTTCTGGCATTCTTATCGGATTCGTTTTGGTACATATTTCAGTCTGTTGTACCATATGGACAAAGCAGAGACTTGGTGCAGTGGGAGAGGAAGGTGAAAAGACTGAGACAGAGAGAGAGAGAGAGAGAGAGAGAGAGAGAGAGAGAGAGAGAGAGAGAGAGAGAAGAGACAGAGAGAACAGAGAGAGACAGAGAGAGACAGACAGACAGAGACTAAGACAGACTGATAGAGACAAGCTAGAGACAGACAGACAGACAGACAAACAAACCGACAGACAGGCAGACAGAGAGAGAAGACACATAGACGGAGAGAGAGAGAGAGAGAGAGAGAGAGAGAGAGAGAGGAGAGAGAGAGAGACAGAGAGACAGACAGACAGACAGAGACAGACAAACAGAGACAAGATAGAGACAGACAGACAAACAAACCGACAGACAGGCAGACCGAGAGAAAGACACATAGACGGACAGAGACAGACAGACAGACAGAGACAAGATAAAGACACACAGACAGACAGACAAATAAACCGACAGACAAACAGACAGACACATAGAGGGACCGAGAGAGAGAGAGAGAGAGAGAGAGAGAGAGAGAGAGAGAGAGAGAGAGAGAGAGATGAGAGATTGAGAGAGAGAGAGAGAGAGAGAGAGAGAGAGAGAGAGAGAGAGAGAGAGAGAATCAGACAGACAGACAAACAGAAAGACAGACAGACAGACAGATGGAGACGGAGAGTGAGAGAGGATGGGAAAAGGAGGCGGGCGGGAGCAGGAGGGAAGGGTAAATAGACAGATAGAGAGACGAAGACACAGACGGGGATGGAGATAAGAATTAAAGGGAAAGCCTGGCAGAAGACTTTGGACACCCTTTGTCGAAGGCTTCTAGGACCAGAGCCGCTCGACTACAGAGGCAGAAAGACTTCGTGATTGCTGTTCTTCTGTGACCTGAACAATCCAGCGAATAAGTCCTTAACGAGCGCTGTCTGTCTGTCTGTCTGTCTGTCCGCTGGTCTGTCGGTCTGTGTGTGTGTGTGTGTGTGTGTGTGTGTGTGTGTGTGTGTGTGTGTGTGTGTCGGTGTGTCTCTGTGTGTGTCTGTCTCTCGGTCGGTCGGTCGGTCTGTCTGTTTTCTATGTCTGTGTCTGTGTCTGTGTCTGTCTGTCTGTCTGTCTGTCTGTCTCTGTCTCTCTGTCTGTCTGTCTGTCTGTCTGTCTGTCTGTCTCTGTCTCTGTCTCTGTCTCTCTCTCTCTCTCTCTCTCTCTCTCTCTCTCTCTCTCTCTCTCTCATGTCATTCTTCCAAATTGCGTCGTTCTGGTTTTTATTTAGCCCCTAGTAAGCCCAAGAAAAGGATCAGCGGATTAGCACAGGAAACAGCGCTGGTAATCAATCTGTGTGTCCCCCGCCAATATTACGGCAACTCGAAACGGAAAGAAGACAAGGTGACATTACTTCTTCAGATTCGGGTTCTTTCTTTCTGTAACACTCACTTTCCCATCAAGAGGAACTCAGTAGTAGGTGCTTAAACAGTCCCGTTCGGAAGGGTATAACTGTTATCGCATAGGTTGAAGGTGGCCTGAACACATTTACAGAGCTATAGACCCATCTCAACAGACATGGCATACGGCAGAAATGTGTTGGAAGGCTCCGAGACCCTAAAACCACAGACAGCAAGTAGATGATTGGGAACGTCGCAACACATTTTTCTGAGTTTTTTTTTTTTCACTCTTATTGTGCGATACGTAAGAAAACGATTGAAACACTGGATGCATTTTTTTTTCTAGTAATTTAAGTGTATACAGAGGAAAAACAGTAAGCATTTTGAGCTTACCCGAGGAATTAGAATGGACACAGAAGGTAAGGTTGCTCTTGAAATACAATTGATCTCAATACACTGATAATTTATCCAGCCAGCTGTACACCTTGCACTCAGTGATTTTATAGCTTACTTGGGGGCCGGAATAGCCCAGTGGTAGAGCGCCGGACTCGTAATCTTGGTGATCCTGGGGTTGTGGGTTCGAATCTACGCCGGGCCGTTTCGGTACAGGGGGATTTTTCCCACGGACTTAACATTGGTTCCGACTCCAATCCTCACACAGTCCTTCGAATGAGACTATAAACCGACGTTCCGTGTGTGAACGCACGCATAACATCTTGCAAACACGTAAATCCCATCACCAACTTTCGGAAGAGAAGGCCAGTTTGGCCGTTGGTATGGATGACACGTTACACATAGCATGCACCTTCCCCGAAGCTGGAGTATGGCTGCCTTAATGGCAGTTAAAAAAAAACCGGTAATACACACAAACTCACCTCCTTGTGTTGGGTAGATGGGATGAATCCTTGCCTGTCTATACAGGGAGTGTCCACGGGAGTATCAACCTGTGTACGCAGAAAAAAAAAAAAAAAAAAAGAAAAAAAAATAGCTTACCAGATGTGGTGAAGCGTATATGGAATACTCCGCACGCAGTGACTCTTTGAGGAAACTGATCAGGTGCAAAGACTTTCCAGTCCATTTGTGTGAGGCAGATCACTTATCTCAAATCCCACACTCGCTCCGCCTAAGCCCATGCAATCATCTAATGTGGGCAAACACTTATAAGTGAACAACTAAATCATTAGCAGAAACAAAAACTCAGTCTAGAAGTCTCAACTAATTTCAGGACACTAGGAAGAGTGAAAAATGTGTACATTTTTTACTAACTTTATGTAACTTTGCATCAAACTTGGGTTGGGGTGTGTTCTTTTCCTGTCAGTCCTTACAATTGTTTTAGCTTTACTTAAAAAAAAAAAAAGAAAGAACATTGACTAAGATTCAAATAAGTATGTTTCCCACTGTTAGTCCGCATGATTGCCAATCTACTTCTGTGGAAGAAATCCCCACTTCCTCGAGTCTGCCGGTGTCCAGTCTCTCATTTGCAGACTTGGATGACTTGGAAATTTGAAAGCTAGCCCGATGAGAGAGAGAGACGAGAGAGAGAGAGAGAGAGAGAGAGAGAGAGAGAGAGAGAGAGAGAGAGAGAGAGAGAGAGAGAGAGAGATTTCCTTCCTCCCAAACAGTCTCTCCTGTCATCTTCTGTCCCCCATGACGGACAAGAACGGATCTCTTGCCACAGTCATCAGACGAAAAAGTGGTGGTCGTCTGTGACTTGGTCAATGAGGAGCGTTTCCTTCTGTGCCCCTCTCAAGATGGGGTTCAGTCCTCTAGTAGTGGTCATTAAAAATGAACACATAAGAGGGAATGAGACAAAGATCTAGGCTGCGCATTGATGCTTTTCGTATTACAAAAATGGCTCTTTCGTAAGACTTTTTGATTATGTCTGTAACTTTGTCTCTTTCTTTACACACACACACACACACACACACACACACACACACACACACACACACACACATATATATATATATATATATATATATATATATATATATATAAATTTTGACCTGCATGTTCTAAGGATCATCGATTTGTTACTGTTACGTCAGGCCCTTGGATAGATTTTTCTAAATGAAAAAAAAAAAACCTCATGCCGCGTTACACGGCGCAATGTCACAGTACAGAGACTTGTCGCTAATTGCGACAAAACATCGGGCCGCCGACAGGTTACAATGCGTCAAACGGTTGCGATTCCAATGAATCATTGCCACGTTTTCTTGCAGCTGCGCCTCAACTAAGTGCCACAATTTGCAGTAACTGGCTAGAACAGCCAACACAGTTTAGTGAGAAGAGCCATATTGTTACATGAGTAAAAGTACATTTAGCTCATGCTTCATCTAGTTCAGGCGCTGCAATTCCATCACCAGCGCCAGTTTGAGTTATATAGTGATAGGTGAATCAACAGACAGCAAGACAGACAGAGAGACAGATTGAGGCAGAGAGTGGAGATGGTGATTGGATTGAGAACGGAACTGCGAAGTGAGAGGAGGTGGGGGAGGGGGCGGGGAGTGTCGAGGGGGGGTGTGGGGGGAGAGCGGTGGTGACGGAAAAGGAACAGAAAGAAAGACAGAGACAGGGAGAGACTAAAGCACGACATCTCAGCATGACAAACGACCCTCGCCCAAGAAGGCAGCACGTTCACTGCATTAGCTCTGGCACACATGGGAAGAAGCTTCGTGTTAGGGCTGAAGTCAAAAGTATTTGAAGCCACCAGTTCTGATTCCAGTTCGCCTGTCAATCTACCCTAGGTCTCCTCTTTCTATGTTCATGCAAATCTTACAGAGTTTTCTTTATATAAATATTTTTCTGATTTTTAAACAAGAAATTTACCAGCAACAATTTTACTTCCCATCATGAAAAAGTATCTTCCCTCATCGCCCATAATTACACCTATAATTTCATCAAATTGTAATACAATGAAATTATTATTTCCAGCTGATTTTATACTTGTGTCTGATCTTTCGAAACATTCTCATGAGGAACACTTCGACATCAGCAACATTGATGTTTTATGATTTATGTAGCATCCTCACTTTCTATGATTCTGATGTGATATGCTTTTTCTACACTTTGTTGCCTTTGAAGATGAACTTTAAGATTCCATAAATTCGAACCTTTCTCCTTTGTTGTACAGGTCTGCAAGCGATTAGCTCCCCTTTCCTGTTTACTCTCTCCAAACTTAATTTTAAGGAGAAAAAAGGGGGGGGGGGGGGGGGGAGGGGGGGGGGGGGGGGGAGCGAAGGCGTGAGGAGCAAAGCAAAGCTGGAAATTAAAAATCAAAGTTTCCAAAGTTGCCGTGGAAGAAAAAGGAAAAAAAAAATAAGTCTTGTGATGTTTACTTTTAAAGTTATTTGCATTTGTTTTCCATGAACAGACGCCGTTTACAAACGGCGCTGCAGGCTTTACGTGACACAGGGGTCACAGTCTGTTGTTGTTTGCTTCGGTTGTCTCTACTGTTCACACACAAGCTCTCAAACGTGACATTCCCAAAACAAAGAGTGCATGCACACACGATCGTAAACTTCTGAGAGAGAGAGAGAGAGAGAGAGAGAGAGAGAGAGAGAGAGAGAGAGAGAGAGAGAGAGAGAGAGAAGAGAGAGAGAGCTACCATCGCTCTGCTCATTTCTTGTTGCCAGATACAAACTCCACCCTTGACTCATTCTGTAACAGTCATCCAACCGGCAGACAGACAGACAGACAGACAGACAGAAGATTATTGCTCGTGCGAAAACACACACACACACCACACACACACACACACACACACACACACACACACACACACACACACACACACACACACACACTCACGCACGCCACGCACGCACGCACGCACGCATGCACGCACGCACGCGCGCGCGCGCGCGCACGCACACACACACACACACACACACACACACACACACACACACACAAATGTACACTCTCTCTCTCTCTCTCTCTCTCTCTCTCTCTCTCTCTCTCTCTCTCTCTCTCTCTCCTCTCTCTCTCTCTCTCTCCAACCTCAATCCCGTTATATAGCCAGGAAAACAGGATTTAAAAAAAAAAAGGCAGACAGAAAAGCAAAGATGTTTTATTTGTCTCTCTGTGTGCTTTTGGCGCAAGCCCCGTCCGCTTCCCCCCACGTGTGTTTGTTTTTTGTTTGTTTGTTTGTTTTGTTGTTGTTGTTGTTTTGCATCCACATAAAATGCGTGACAAAAACTTCTTCTTATAGACGTCAGGCAATGTAAGATTGGCTGGCACTGGTATGTATAATGGCCATCACTGCCAGCCCAGTATCATTCCTCTCCAGGAGATGGTGAACGATGGATACAACGAAGACAAATCGAAGAAGCTCGACCTGAGGGCAAGGTCTCTCTTTCTTTGTCGCGCCTAAACGAGGGCAGAAAGCTGCTTTCTCAATGTTATCACATTTTTGACGCTTTGTCAAATACATTGGACTGTGTCTACGCCCAAACGCTTTTGGCTGCCACGGTTGTTTAAGTCTTTTGGAAGTGTTCTGGAACCAGTAGTTCTGACAACTCTTAGAATGATGGCGTATAAGTGAAATATTTGGGCCCCAGTTTGTTTGACTGACAAAACCAGATTGAAACGAAAATCAAGCTTAATATAGAATTAGTGTTGTTTGATAATTACGATGAAATGAAAGCAGACGAAGGGTTTCACCCAGATTAACCTGTTTGCTAAATATTTTTGTGTATACATGTAAAATCAGAAAGAACAAACCTAATCCTCAACAATTTTGAAAGAGTTAGAGAGCAAATATGAAATCGAAAAATGTATGCACTGCATGCAAATGTAATTTACAGAATTTCGTACGAAGTGGTAGCCCTATCGGAGTCCTGTGGATAGTATCAGACGAAAAGTATAATTGTCTAGAAATATACATTTTGTCAATATTTTTCCAGATTGTCGACTCATATGAATATTTCTTGGATTACTGTAACAAATCGGTGTGTTGATGAATATACACTGTTACGATAGATACTAGATACTTAGATCGAGATCGATTGCTTTTCCTTCACATGTCAAAATGACGAAATGCATTTGTTTGTAAATGTGAAAAAAAAAAAAACAGACAGAAAAAGGCATCATGACTGCATGGTAGAAATATATTCCCCCTAATTTTTTTTTTTTTAAAGGAGGAATAAAGTATTTCATCATTTTTCTTGTTTGTGTGACGACGAAACTGTGTGATTTTCAACTTTGTTCTGTTTTCTCTCAACTTGATTCCACATGCTAACATGTTTTCAAATAATTCGTGAGATACATGCTGTTATATGTAATAATCCAGGTCCAAAATATTTGCTTTGTTTGTTTGTTTGTTTGTTTTTGCCCATTACTCTATTCATGTATTCATGTTTCTCCCCATTTTAAGAAGATATGTTTCCCAAACTACACTTTTCATGTGCGCGCGCGCCATCGTAACATGCTGATGCAAACTAAACACACAGCTTCCGGTCTCGGAGAAAAGAGAGAGAGAGATAGATTGACAGAGAGAAGAGCGAGACACACAACACACAGACACACACACACACACACACACACACACACACACACACACACACACACCACACACACACAGAGAGAGAGAGAGGAGAGAGAGAGAGAGAGAGAGAGATTTGTAATCACTAAGCTTGGGTATAAAAGGAAAACTGTCCAGGTTAACTGAAGACAAAGCCATCGGAAAAAAAAAAACCCTGAGGTTAATTTAAGAAAAACACGTGAGTTTGCATTCGATTCCCCATCAATCATATAGAGGAAAAAAACATACATAAAAGAAAACACTAACTGAATGTTTATCATTTTTAAAAGACAACAACTACTGAATGGAATTAAACAGAAGAAAGAAACAAAGTCGTAGAAAAGTATGTTGTAGTTTTGATTGGAAAATTTAAAAAAAACAACGAAACGAATATGCGGTATTCGCTAACATGAAAATCAGATCAGCATGAACAATAAGTTGTTTTCATATGTCTTGCACTTGAAATTAAGATTTAACAACAAGAACAATTGCTACCATTGCAGCAAAGAACCGAAAAAAAAGAACAGAAACGGAAAGCAAAGCAAAAACTTTTGGAAGACAATAAAATAAATGGGCGAGAAGAATGTTAAGAAGGTAACATAAATGGACGGCATCAACCTACCCACTCCAGAAAAAAAAAAAGGAAGGTGGGTGAATTTACAACTGAGATTAACCTGGATACAGGTTGATAAAAGACTGATTTTTGTTTGTCGTTGATAATTCAGAGAAATGGCAACTTTCAAGTAAATGCGTGAAGAAAACAGTAAATGCCAATGGGGAAGAATTTGATGAATAAGCAGTGAAATAAACAGTTTCATCAAAAATCTGTATAAAAGAAGAAAACACAGAATATTGTGAAAATACTGATATGGTACCAGAAACACCAGCCCTTAAAAAAAAAAGATGGAAATCTGCTTTAGGGCAGCGCATGCTATACTATTATTAAAACATAATAAAAAGTCCAGGTGTTGGCAGCTTCACAATCGCATTTTTCAACGTATTTCTTCCTAAATCACCATGGGGCGTCGTCTTCACACATGAAAAGGCGGGTTTTTAAGTGCAATTGATTATTCTCAATTCACAGAGGTGTGTTTTTGTCTAACAAAAGGGAAAATAATTTAAGGAAAACGCATCAAATACTAAAGACACCAACTGAGTAAAGTTGATTAAACTGGATTCTCTTGCACAGTAAATAAGTTCGAATCGCAATCTCCCCACATCAATAAAGACCTGAATAGGCTTACAAGCGTGTNTCGATCCCATCATCATATAGAGGAAAAAAACATACATAACAGAAACACTACTGGAATGTTTATCATTTAAAAGACAACAACTACTGAATGGAATTAAACAGAAAGAAACAAAGTCGTAGAAAAGTATGTTGTAGTTTTGATTGGAAAATTTAAAAAAAACAACGAAATATGCGGTATTCGCTAACATGAAAATCAGATCAGCATGAACAATAAGTTGTTTTCATATGTCTTGCACTTGAAATTAAGATTTAACAACAAGAACAATTGCTACCATTGCAGCAAAGAACCGAAAAAAGAACAGAAACGGAAAGCAAAGCAAAACTTTTGGAAGACAATAAAATAAATGGGCGAGAAGAATGTTAAGAAGGTAACATAAATGGACGGCATCAACCTACCCACTCCAGAAAAAAAGAAGGTGGGTGAATTTTACAACTGAGATTAACCTGGATACAGGTTGATAAAAGACTGATTTTTGTTTTGTCGTTGATAATTCAGAGAAATGGCAACTTTCAAGTAAATGCGTGAAGAAAACAGTAAATGCCAATGGGGAAGAATTTGATGAATAAGCAGTGAAATAAAACAGTTTCATCAAAATCTGTATAAAAGAAGAAACACAGAATATTGTGAAAATACTGATATGGTACCAGAAACACCAGCCCTTAAAAAAAAAGATGGAAATCTGCTTTAGGGCAGCGCATGCTATACTATTATAAAACATAATAAAAGTCCAGGTGTTGGCAGCTTCACAATCGCATTTTTCAACGTATTTCTTCCTAAATCACCATGGGGCGTCGTCTTTCACACATGAAATGCGGGTTTTAAGTGCAATTGATTATTCTCAATTCACAGAGGTGTGTTTTTGTCTAACAAAAGGGAATAATTAAGGAAACGCATCAAATACTAAAGACACAACTGAGTAAAGTTGATTAAACTGGATTCTCTTGCACAGTAAATAAGTTCGAATTCGCAATCTCACCACTATCAATAAAGACTGAATAGCTTACAAGCGTGTATGTATACATATATAAATATAACCCAGCGGCAGATATCCATACATAATCCACCAGATAGTTCCATTTGTGGAATGTAGTCAGTGTGCTTCCACTTTAAACGGAAGAGACAATAAGGTTATGGAATTCACCATAACACACCAGATAAGGCAGTCAACAGGAGAAGATTGGGTGCACTTTATATTAAAGAATTTACAACAGTCCTTAAGATTTTTTTTTCAGACGTAAGACACACAAATACATGAGAAATCAATTATTTCTGCTCGTGCTCCCAGCTGTAAGCAATATCTAAATGAGCAGTGCCTCACTTCAAGTAAAATATGAAATAACAAGAAACAATGAGTACAAGCTTATACAGAATGTTCTAATAAAAGATCTATTATGAAGGAAGAGAAAATAACAGCAGATCCCTTATATTACAATGATGATACGAACAGTAATGTAACTTTGAGAGAAGAAAGAGCAAGGGATACATTAAAGAAACCATTTCTCACCGGATTTTTTTTTTCTCTTTTATGACTGTCCTAATAATCTAAACCGAAATGTAACGTGTTCACAATCATTACGTAAAGAATGAGTCGAGACCGTTGAGTTGTACCTCAAGGATCGAGTCATTGCAGTTCAAAATAATCTGAGAAAGGAAAATACAAATGTGTTTTGCATGCATTTTCAGTTTGTAAGAAAACAGAAGTATTCTATGGTCTCTTGAAAGATAGAAAAATAGATGATAACCGTTTTAATAAAAGCACAACGTAATGCCTACTGACCCCATCTGGGAGGTAGTATTTCATAACACACACGTGTAGAAAGTGAAATTAAAATGGTTTCAGATTAGAACAATCCAGAGAATCGTTAAAACAAACGGTTTGCTAAGGAGCACGAAGATTACAGATGAGAGGGAAAAAAGTTTTTACAGAAAAAAAAAAAAAATCAGTTATGTTAACAGTCCAGCAAGCTTGAAATTTTCATAAACCTTGAATACAAAACAAATGAAACATGCGTTAAAACACGTACTATTTTTTTAACAAAAAAGTGAAATCAGTGTTTCTGAATACACGCGTGAATATGAATGTTATAGGGTTTGCAGCGCCTGCATAACACACAGATCGTTTCAGAGAGAAAGGGGAGAGAGGTCCGGGGTCTGGGCGATAGGGACGTGGAGGGGGTGATGGGGGGATGACATCCAGATTTTTCCCTACATTCGTGAATCCTTTGTACTCCGGACTCCCAGATGTACCAGCCGCCAAATGTGTTCCTGTCTACAGGCCGACCACAAGGGACAGGGCCGCCTCCACCAAAAAACACCAGCACCAGTTGTATCGTCATGACTGTTCGAGTCTTATTAGCGTAGTTTTTGAAAGTTCTGTGTATGGTCATTTGCCCAAGAGACGCAGACCTGGGGAAGAGAGAGAGAGAGAGAGAGAGAGAGAGAGAGAGAGAGAGAGAGAGAGATAGGTCAAATGCAAGACTGAAAACCAATTTCCAACTTACAAAGGAAATAATGAAAATTCAATTAAAAAAAAATCATTGCATTCGCACATTTATAGAGACTCAATTAACAAATTCACATTCATACAACAACAAATTTGATAATTCAAGATATAGCTATTTCCCTTCTCTTAAAGGCTTTGTAAAGATATACAGCAAAATTTTTAACGACTTCTGTCTTTCGTGATGCTAAAAGTAATGTTAATCTGAAATCACTAGGATTATTATAATATTTTGGATGTATTAAACTGTGTCTTCTTAAATCATCGAAAGCAGGGCAACAAAAAACAAGTGAATTTCATCATCTGTGGCAGATCTACACAATGGGCATTTCATGACACGTTCGCTATCCCTGTTATATCTTGAACTGTGCACTGATAAATTAGAATCCCAAATCTTAATCTTGTTAGTGTGTATCGTATAAATCTGTTCAAATCCAAAAGTAAGTATGTCTCTAGATCATGAGACATTTTGAATTTTCTATAGTTTATATAAATCTGTCACTGTCATCATCCATATGGCAATACCAGCTTTGCCACCTGCAATCGATTAATCTTTGTTTGAACTCTGTTATAAAAGAATTTATGCATCCTACACCTTGATTTTCCCATACATAACAGAAGCCATAGCTATTCAAAAATATCCCGAACTTTCGAAGCCCAATTAACTTTTGCCTCTATTTGACAAATTTAATAACATTTTATATGCTTTGAATGGCAGTCTATGCTCCTCCATTCGGGTTAATTTCAACCAGTATCTAATGCAAGAGAACACTAGAATTAATAAACAGGGGGAATCGATTTAATTCACCAGATACAAGATCATTCGGTGTTTTGATACCTACCCCTAAATACTTCTTTAACACCAACAAATGAACACTTTCTATCACTGATGAAGCATCTTCTAAACACCAAATTTCAGCACCATATAGAAGCATAGATTGAATCTGTGAATCGAAAAGCTTCAAGAATAATTTTTCACAGAGTTATTATTCAACTGATTCAACTTACAAATAATGCGAATAGCAGCTCGTTTCCCTTTGTTCGCTAAATCTTGGACATGCAGGCTTAAAACTCAGTCTTGTTGAAAACAAGATACCTAGGTATCGATATGAATTCACTACATTCATCTTAACATTGCCGTAAAACCATCTCTCTGTGCTCGCTAGGTATCCCCCCCTTTTCTAAAAACCATAATGGTAGATTTTTCTAAATTAACTTTTAAGTTGTAACTGGCATGCAGCTTTATGAAGATTATTTAGTTGCGTCTGCAACCCAACCACAGTTTCTGACAATAGTATAATGTCATCAGCAAACAATAGAATAAACAATTCAATCATATCCATATTGAGACTAACACCATGTCTACCATTATTCATAATTTCAAGCGCAAGTTCGTTAATAAATAAACAAAACAGAAGAGGACTACAAATATCGCCTTGTTTCACACACCGTTCGTACAATTGATATAACCTGTGTACTGTGTACCACAACGAACTCGAGCTTTAACAACCTCATACATACTTCTAATACATCTGTAAATTTTACCTTTAATTCCATTTTAACATATAGCCCACAAATTTTATTGAAATAGTGTGTCGAGAGAGAGAGGGAGAGAGAGAGACAGAGACAGAGACAGATGCATAGAGACTGACACATACTTAAAGGCAGAAAGAGCGAGAAAGAGACATAGAAAGAGAGAGAGAGAGAGAGAGAGAGAGAGAGAGAGAGAGAGAGAGAGAGAGAGAGAAGAGAGAGAAGAGAGAGAGAGAGAGAGCAAAGGAGAGATAGATAGAGACATAGAGACTGACATACAGAGTTAAAGGCAGAAAGAGACAGAGAAAGATTGAGAGCAAATGAGAGAGAGACAGAGACACACATAGTTAAAAGAAGACACGGAGTGAGTTGGGGAGAGGGAGAGAGAGTCAGGGAGAAAGAGAGGAGAGAGAGACACACAGACACATATACACACATATATATCTGTATATATATGGAGAGAGAGAGAGAGAGAGAGAGAGAGAGAGAGAGAGAGAGAGAGAGAGAGAGAGAGAGAGAGATTGAGTGAGTCATAAATCCCCATCTGAGAGGGATGTTCACATTCACAACCCCCACCCCCATCCCTAACCCCGATCTGTCAACCCTTCAGCCATCTAATTCTGGCACACCGTTCCCCTAGATGCTCTAACGACAAACCTCGTCTCTAGCGAATCGATCTCTGCTGGGTAAGAAAAGAAAAGAAAGAAAAACAAAACTTCCGCGTAACATGAATAACTCTGGAATTTTTGTTTTTGTTAGGTAGGTCCTCAAAATCTGACCAGCGCACTGGGCTAATGCGTAGGTCAGACATCTGC
>JADBJO010009781.1:42500-45000 GCA_016801955.1 Conus betulinus
AACAGCATAACAGATTATTCATATTTCTAGTTTGATCAAAATAAAAAAAAAAGCTATAATACTCGATGAAACACAGAAAAGGGAGTTGTAAAAATAGTGACTTTCAGAACACACATGCGCACGCGCGCATTCCTGTTCTTTTACGGTACTGGAACAAATTTCTTCTATCATATAATCCGGACTTAATACGAAATATCTCTTTTTCCTGCTGCATGTCACAAAAAAGTATTGATGAACCCAAAACACCCTCAGTTAGTCAGTTCAAAAGAACACCTGGGGCTGCGCCAGGAAACAAATGGCATACTTAGCGTGGCCTTGGGCATTATTCTATTGATCAAAATTACAGTCGAAATTGCGTCACACCCGACCTTTCACCAAAATGAGATAAATTGAAAACGAGCACGCATCACTGCTAAGAATCTCTGAGAATCTCTCTGAAATTCTTCAGTTATTTGGACAATACCAACAGGTGAGATGCCCTGCTAGATACTACCAGAGATAGCCTGGAAATCTCTCTCTCTCTCTCTCTCTCTGTCTGTCTGTCTCTCTCCTTCTCACACACACACACATAAACACACACACACACACACACACACGCGCGCGCGCGCGCGCGCGCGCGCAAACACACACACCACACACACACACACACACCCATACACAAAACACACACACACGCTCGCGCACGCGCACTGACACTGACACTGACACTGACATTTTATTGAATAAACATATATGCATGTTCATTTCAAGGGGATAGCAAAATAGATATACCATTCAAACAATTCGTAGCACCACGCATATCAACATTCGAAATGAAGACAGGCCAATAATAAATTGTTGAAAATTAATCAACAGAATATCAATAGGAGCACGCACCAATAGTTAAGCCTTAGCATTTTCGACCGTCAAAATAATTGTCCACTGATATTCCGTCGATCGTAATCAATCAAGAATCCTAATCATAGAGGCCACTGATCAATATTGATAATCAGTCATCATTATCATTTGAATCATTTATCCTCAATGTTCATTAATTCGACTTAAATCGCTTATCCTCTCCCATATCCTATCCTCATATATACCATTAAAAAATAAAAAAAATAAATAAATAAATAAATAACTGATCAATAGTCATCATCAGTCATCCTCCATCTTTGGTCATTTATCAATAATCAATCATCCATAAAAGCCACTAACATATTATTTACCGCCTTGATCTCCGATCAGTCTTCAGTTCTCGTTAATAACTGAGATCCTCAATCAATATTAATCAAAGTTTACGAGCATCCATCTATTAACTTCATCAATCCTACGGAATATTTGCCAGAGCTTAATTTGTCCATTCAAAGATATCGTGATCTACTTCGGAAAACGTTGTACAGAAAACGTGAGACTTGTCTCACGGACATTTCATCGGCACAGGACATTACATACGACACACTTCCTTCAGCGTTATTGATAGCATTCACATTTTCTCTAAATACTTCATACACTCTGCATTCAAACAATACATGTGACTCGTCTTCAACAGCTCCTTTGCAAACCGGACATAATAAATGTCTTGGTACCACATCTCTTCTGTATCTCAGTTTATGCACCCTTATTGGAGAAATGCCAAATCTAAACTTAACATACGCTTCTTTCTGACACCGTGATATCTCGTAATCCAAATAATGTTCTGTTCGTAGGAAATGCTTAAAGCTAGAATACAGTTCAAAACGTTCTGCTGATTCCAGTTTATCATGCCAGGTTTGTGCGTACTGATCAGCGAGTCTCTGTCTAAAAATATGAATGAAATTGTTCATATCGCCAACACTCTGTTGCAACCGCCCCAGTTTTTTTTCCCCCCAATTCTTGAAGGTGGTTTAGCATATTATAAGCTTTCCTGGGTAGTCTTTTTCTTCGAGAGAGAGAGAGGAGAGGAGAGAGAGAGAGAGAGAGAGAGAGAGAGAGAGAGAGAGAGAGAGAGAGAGATAGAGAGAAAATAAACAGACAGCAGACAGAGACAGGCAGAGACTGAGGCAGACAGACAGCAAAAAAAAAAAAAAAAAAAAAAAAGAAAAAAAAAAGGAGGGGGGGGGGGAAGAGAAATGGGGGATGGGGGAAAAGAGAGAGGTGGAAGAAATGATGGACAGAGAGAGATGAGGGAGGAAGGTTCGACACAAGAAACAGGTTAGGACTTGGAGTGTGTGTGTGTGTGTGTGTGGGGGGGGGGGGGGGGGGGGGGGGGGGGAGGGGGGGGGTGAAATAAACGTGAATGAAGAGGAGGGCGTTATCATTTCCCTCCCCCCACCCCCTCACTTATTGTCCCCTTCCTCTCAATTTCAAGCTAACGCCCTCTTATTCATTACCGTTTTCACTCTCTCATCCTCCTTGTTGTCATTTCCCATCCTGCCTATCAATTCATCTCCGTCCATATCTCTCTCTCTCTCTCTCTCTCTCTCATCTCTCTCCTCTCTCTCTCTCTCTCTCTCTCTCATTTAACCATTCAAATCAGTTT
>JADBJO010009781.1:52500-55000 GCA_016801955.1 Conus betulinus
CTACCCCCCCCCCCCCCCCCCCCCCCCCCCCCCCCCCCCCCCCCCCGCGCCCTTAGCCTTCCCTCTTCACCGCTCGCTCAAATCCGCTAAAAAAAAAAAAGGCTGTGTGTCCCCAAGACTAATCTCAGATCATCTCGCCAAAGTTCGTTCCTTACCAACCTCCTTTAAACTGGAACTCTCTGCCCTCTCTTCTCAGAAACGTTCAAACCTTGAACGCTTTCAAAACTGGCATTCTGGTGAATTTTACATTTCAAGCTTACAGCAGAATGTACAGAATAGTTTCATGTGTACAGTTGTAAATTTGTTCAGTGTTAGTGCAGATGTGCGCTTGGTGCACTTTGAGCTCCTCGTGTGGGAAACTGGTCCTACGCATATATCTATATTCACTTTTGGTTATCAGGGGGGTCCTGAACTTCCAAAAATTAGTGAAAAACCGATCCAAATCTGGAACTTACCCCGGGGTAAGTCTGGGCTAGCCTGCTTTTACCCCGGGGGTCGTTCTAGGACTAGCTAGAACTTACCCCCCCCTAGTTGGAACTTACCCCCACGGGGTAAGTTTGGGCTAGCTGGATTACCCCCCCCCCCCCCCCCCCCAAAGGGTCAGTCTAGGACTATTTGGAATTTTCCTCCACCCCACCCCACCCTTCAAACAAGAGAGGGTTATTCAGGGTTTTCCTCTGCCTTTTCCCAACACGCACACCCGCCTTAAAAAAAAATTGTGTTAGCCTGCATATTTACCCCTCCCTCCCATTTCCTATATACAGTCAGTTTGGTTTAGACAAAGTGTAGTTCTAGACTCTTCTCAATAGATGGACCTCCTAGCCCCCCCCCCCCCCCCCCCCCCCCCCCCCCCCCCCCCCACACACACACACACACACACCCTGGTTCACTAACAGATACGTATTAACATTTCTCGCGCTAGCTTACATGCGTGGGTCAATATTCGGGTGTGTGAGTACGCCCGTGCATGCGTGGGAAAGAAAGACGGCTACATGCCAATGTGACCAAGTGCCAATGTGACCAAGCGTAGTTGTGACAAAATGTCGTTGTGACCACGTGTCGTTGTGACCAAGTACCGTTGTTGCTTCATCCCGGTTTTGCCTCTTTTAACTATTTTACAGCTATTTAGTCTCTTGAGTACCTGTGTACCTTAGCTTGTACAATGCAGATGACTAGTGGTCAGTGCCACTGACCACTGGTCATTTATGACGTAAATCGGAGATTTTAACTATTTAACAGCTAATTAGTGTTTTCCGAGTGCTTGTGTACCTTGTACAATGTAGATTCTTGTGGTCAGTGCCACTGACTACTGGTCATTATGACGTAAATCGGAGATTTTAACTATTTTCACGGCTAATTATAGTCTCCCGAGTACCTGTGTACCTTGTACAATGCAGATGACTGGTGGTCAGTGCCACTGACCACTGGTCACTATGACGTAAATCAGATATTTCGAATATTTTTACAGTTTATCATCAGTGTGTCTCATGAGTGTTTGTATACCTTGTGCAATGCAGACAACCAGTGGTCAGTGTCACTGACCATTGGTCACTTTAATGTATATCAAAGATTTTAAC
This sequence comes from Conus betulinus, assembly GCA_016801955.1. Taxonomy (NCBI): domain Eukaryota; kingdom Metazoa; phylum Mollusca; class Gastropoda; order Neogastropoda; family Conidae; genus Conus; species Conus betulinus. Next base: position 54,078 of record JADBJO010009781.1, read on the forward strand.
TATTTTTACAGCTAATTAGTGTCTTCTGAGTGCCTGTGTACCTTGTACAATGTAGATGACTGGGGGGGGGGGGGGGGGGGTCAGTTCCAAGTAAGGGGGGGGGGGGGGGGGGAGTTCCAGCTAGTCCTCGAATGACCCCGAGGGTAAAAGCAAGCTAGCTCAGACTTACCCCGGGGTAAGTTCCGTTGTGTGCATGTGACCGTTTTCTTTTTTTTTTTTTTTTTTTTTTCCGCTATCAAGATAGCCACTCCATTTAAATGTTGCAAATGCTCTTTTAAAGCCTTTTTCTTCTCTTGTTTTTGTCAATTCTGTAATATCATTGAAAAGTCATATACAATAGAATACTAACATTATCCTGCCAGATTTTTTCAATATCATCCTCTAAGAACCTACAACATTACAATAATTTATTCCTGTACCTGTAGTACTTGAACCATTTACTCATCCAACCTCTTACAGATATGGTTCTGAAGTTATGTTCTACCACGTACTCGGATTCAGGTGCTCAAAGCTGGTTTTGCATTTTCAGGTACATCCATGTGGATTTGTTTTTTTCCAATGTAACAATTCTGCCTTCATCATCTACATATACAAAAATGTTTGGAAACATCTCACAGACATGTTTCGTGTGTGTACATGACAGTGTTCTGATAGAAGTATCTCCAAAGGTTAACGCAATTTTGCAATAACGCTTTGAATCCACAACATAATAGTCGTCATCGTCATAATTGCCCTCGATAACGCAAAATGATTGAAATAACCTATGTATTTGACTAGTGAGAACAGTTTTGTGAACGTGCATAACCAGCTCCATTTTCGTTTTCGTGATCATCATCATCTTGAAAATAATATTCAACAACCACGATGTATGATTACTAATGATATAACGGGGGTGGGGGTAAAAAAAAACGTCCACCGTTCAT
>JADBJO010009781.1:62500-67500 GCA_016801955.1 Conus betulinus
CGGTAATTACCAGTTTCGATGAAGTCAGTCAGTGGGGTAAGGAATGATTTTGAAACAGTGAGAGGGTTCTTTATATGAAAGAAACTTCGTTCGTCACAGGTTTCCCCCAGTAACATTGGTTCAGATGTTAGTAATAGCACATCGCAAAAAACAAACAAACAAACAAACAAAAACCGTAGATAAACGAATCACAAGACAAAACACGAAGCGTTTCAACCCTGAAAACGTCTATCTTGTGCTGAAGTGGATGAAGATAAGTGATAACTCGTTCATTCTTGTTGTCCTAAGCGTTTTGTATCTTGTCTGAAGAAGACCTAAGAGGTCGAAACGCGTCGTCTTTTGTCCTGTGATTCTTTCGTCAATTTTTTTCGGTGCGCTATTACTTACATTTAAAATTTGTTTAGATTTCCGCTGTAGTCGCTTCATTGTGCAACTGGATGTGAACATTGGGGTTTTCTTTTGTTTGTTTGTTTTGTTTTGTTTTGTTTTCTTCAGGACCAGAACATCTTCTAATAAAATGGAATAAAGGGAACATTATATTGTCGATGTATTACCAGTCAGTGGAGAAAAACGCCAACTGTTTCATTCATTTAAACTGGCAGTTTAAAGAAATCCTGATTACAACATATGACGGAAACTGTTTTTCTTACGAAATGTAGAATAGAAATTGCTCTTCGGATATTCATTATTTCTTTTCACTATGTTTTGCATGTTTTCATTTTAGAAACACGAAGAAGAAATTAGCCTTTTTCTCTGTGATGAAGCCACATTATGATGCAAGTATGTTTTGTTTGATGCTTCAACGATTTAAATTGTCTAAAAAAAAAAAAAAATGAGTATGCAGATGAAAGTTCAGTCATTACACATTACGTCCCTGGATTCTTTCAAATCTACTTCTACCGAGGTTACCTTGAATTACGATTGCCGCTTTTGCGCTAGATTTTCCTTTTTGTTTGTTTGTTTTTGTTTGTTTGTTTGTTTGTTTGTTTGTTTGTTTTCTTGTGCGAGACGTGGTATTTCGTGCATAAAAAAAGTTTTTCTTTTTTTCTATGTTCATTAATCATGTAAAGTTACCAATTGAATCAGATGTGTTTTTAAACATTTTTTAAAAAATATTATTATCTGTTATACTGTAACCATTTTTATTTCTAATCCATTCATTGACGTCATTCCTTTTTCTGAATATTACAGAAATATTTCTGATTATTTTCATAGACCTGAATCCATTTTGCTTTTAAAACCAGACAAGACACCTTCCACGCATTTGTCATGCAAAGAAACTAGTTTTCCATTTCGTACGTCCAGTCGAATCATTTCAGCTTAAACCTGTGTCTGTCCACATGCTTCCAGGTCTTTACGAAAGTAATCATCCTGTTCTTATTCTGTTTGTCGTTTTCCATCATTTGTGTCCTTGTTCGTGTCCTTTAAGGATAGAAAATTGTTTCAAAACTTAAAATATACTCAGAAGATGTTTTCCAGGCACAATAAAATGTATTATCGATCTTTTCATCCCAGTTTTATTACGTCGCTGGCTGCATAATACCTTGTGGACATTTTGAATTTATGTTTGAGCCTCACGAACAAACTCATCGCTATTTTAGGCAATAAAATGCTGGCTTAGCTCTCTATTTTTTGCATACTCCCTCATCCCCAATGACGAACAGAATCATTTGCTTTGCGGTTCGGTAGAATATCAGTGTCGCTTTAAAAAGACAGTGATTCCACAAGATTTCAGAATTAGGGTTCCTTTGCTGAGAGCAAATAAGGTTGCACCGAGTGAAATATACAAAACCTGCTTTTTGTATTTTATTTTTCTGATGCCAGCAAACACGTTCATACAAAAATATAAGCAGGTCTGGTGAGTACAAAAAAGGAATTAATCTTTTCTTACCCAAATGATACACTATCATGGCTGTATTCACGTGTTTAATTCCTTTAGGTTTGTAGCAATGATCGACGCACATCTCGATGCTGAACGATATCCATCTGGAAAGTGTGGAAGTCCCAAAACATCACTACACCCACGCACGTAGCATACAACGATCACAAGTGCACACCTTAAATTACATGCTTCGCGTCATCGATTTTAGGCGTGCATTTTAATCGATGTAAGTCACTTAGCATGTTCTTCATTTGCTCGTTCTTCGTTTTCGTTGTCCATCTTGCCTGAAAAAAAGACCAAAGAGGTCGAAACGCGTCGCATTTTTTCTTGTAATTTGTTTGTCCCTGGTATTTGGTGGACTCTCTAACAGTTTAGATTTGGTGTTTGAAATAAAAACAAACAAATAAATAAAAACACAACATAAACGCAAACGTGGAATGGACATGGCCCTGAGCACAGAGCATCTTCAAGTTGTATAATCACCTCCCAGAAGTGGTTCGAACTTCCGACCTTCAGTTTCGCAACCCAGTGCTCTGATCTTTTACAAAGTTCCCATCGCCACCACCACCACCACCACCACCATCCCCATCTCCATACCCCACCCCACCCCTTAATGAGAAGAAGAAGAAGAAGAAGAAGAAAGAAGAAGAAGAAGATGGAAGGATGATGGATGATGATGATGATGATGATGGATGATGATGATGATTGATGATGATTAAAGAAAAAAACATTATTAAGAAAGAAAGAAAGATGTAGAGAGGAAGAAGAAAGAAGAAGAGAGAAGAAGAAGAAGAAAGAAGAAGAAAGAAGAAGAAAGAAGAGAAAAAGAGAGAAAGAAAGAAGAAAAGGAAGAAGGAAAGAAGAGAAAGAAGAAGAAAGAAGAGGAAGAAGAGAAAAGAAGAAGAGAAAGAAGAAGATGGATGATGAAGATGATGATGAAAGAAGAAAAAGTTATAAAGAAAGAAAGAAGAAGAGAAAGAAAGAAGAAGAAGAAGAAGAGAAAGAAGAAAGAAGGAAGAAGAAGAAGATTAAAGAAGAAGAAGAAAAGAAAGAAAAGAAAGAAGAAGACGACAAGAAGAAGAAGAAGGAAAGAAAAGAGAAAGAAGAAGAGAAAGAAGAAGAAAGAGAAGAAGAAAGAAAGAGGAAGAAGGAGAAAGGAAAGAAGAAAAAAAGAAAGAAGAACGAAAAGAAGAAAAAGAAAGAAGAAAGAAGAAGAAGAAGAGAGAAAGAAAGAAAGAAGAAGAAGAAGAAGAGAACAAGAAAACAACAACAAACAACAACAACAACAACAACAACAAACAACATCAACAAAAGAAAACGAAAGAGCAAGAAAAGAGAAGAAGAAAACTCAGAGCAAGAAGAAGAAAAAAGCCGAAAACAAACCAAACCCAAAACAGAATTGTCCCCGGAAAGTGCAAACAAGCATCCTAATTGAACTTTAAAAGTAATCAGTAGACCTGCGTGGTAGGCAAACGAATGAACGGAAAAGCCTTCACAATAAAAAAAAAAGAAAGGATGAAGAGAGAAAGCAAAGCAAGAAAGAAACAAAAACAGAAAGAAAGAAAGAAACAGACAAAAAATGAAACGCGGACAAAACAGATAAACAAACAAACACATCAACGAAAATGAACAGAAAAATAAAGTGGGTTCACTACTTCAAGTAAAGCTAGGTTTCCATCCACCTCTGCGGGGGTTTTTGTCTGTATGATAACACGATTACACATCAAGCTGCCCAATCGACTTTCACCACGCTAGATGACATGTTGCCCTAGAAAGACACCATTACATTTTGCGGTAGATCGAAATGACAGAATGGACAGAAGACTCGTTTGACTCGAGTGCCCTTTTAGAGTGCAATGCTGGAAAATAGTAAAATGACCGAAACAAATATGATACAGGAAGACAGGATGAAAAAAAAAAAAGAAAAAAAATAAAGGGAGAAGCGCGTCTCTTCCCCTCTTCCCTTTTTCCAGTTTCTTCTTCTTAAATGTGCTTGTGTTATAATTTACCGTTAAAAAAATGCAGTAAAATGTGTGAAAAAAAGAAAGAAAGAAAGAAAGAGAAAGGGAGAAGAGCATGTCAGCAGCAATCCTTTTTTCTTCCTTTGGTTTCATCGAGTAATCAGAAGTTACAAGTGCGGCTAGAGGGGGACAGTGCGCAAAGTTCAACACAGCAGTGGCATATTTGTCAGTTATACACACAATCGGTATACACTGTTAGCTGGCAAAAAAGAAAGAAAGAAAGAAAGAAAGAAAGACACAGCAATATGATAAGAATGATGATGATGATGATGGTAATGATAAAGATAAAAATATCAATAATAACAACAATCATACTGATAATAACAATAACAATAACAGCAACAGCGCAATAATAATAATAATAATAATAATAATAATAATAATAATAATAATAATAATAATAACAACAATAATACTAATAATTATACTACTACCACTACTACTACTACTACTACTATACTACTACTACTACTACTACTACTACTAGCAACAACAACAACAGCAATAATAATTCTACTAATAATCTGAATACAAATTCCTGTGGTGATATTTTTGTGTTTGTATCGGCAGGTTCTTGGGACTGTCACCTGGACGGACGTTATGGCGCCCTCTGAAAGAGGGGAGCTCACTCACGTGAACTGCACGGAATGAACAATATTATTGTTGTATTTGTCGGAGGCTCTGTCCGCTCAAATAGCTCTGCCCGACTTCGGGAGGATCTGCACTTAAGATTTCATTTCTTCTGCCACTTTTTTGTTTAAACTGTCTTATTCAGTTTATTCATTTATGTATTTTGTTATTTATCTATCTGCTTACTTATCTTTATTTATTTAATTAGTTATTCATTATTCAAAGTGCTATTTATTTACTTACTTTTTTTCTCTCTTTCTTTCTTTATCAATTTATTAAAGTGTTTATTTATTTGCTTATTTATTTCTGGTATCTATTTATATTTTTGTTTATTTACCTATGTGCTTACTTATCTATTTATTCAATTAGTTATTCTTTTATTCAATAACTATTTGTTTACTTACTTTTTTTTTCTTTCTTTCTTTATCTATCAATGTGTTTAACTATTTACTTATATCTTTTTTTAT
>JADBJO010009781.1:75000-79893 GCA_016801955.1 Conus betulinus
AACAACTGTGGACTCAACAGGCATCCTTGTTTTACGCTATTTGGACAATCAAAAAATCTGAATACTCACTCTTCCACGCACAACATGCAAGCACTGAATTGTCGCAACACCTCGAATCGCCATACTCAATTTATATTAATCATCCTGGACGGGGTGCGACCAGCTTTTACAAAGTTCATTCCACAGAACATTCCGATTACATTTTACCGAGTCAAGGCCTTCTTTCAATCTAGTTAATGGGCAAGCCCAGAGAGCTTCGTAGGTACAGAGTAGTGTAAACTGTACCACACGAACATATACAATACAAATACTATGATATAGGGTATATGATGCGGTAACTGGCTCTGAAACCTGCTTGGGGTTACCGCCATTATTTGGTTCTCCATTTTTAGCCCAATGCAGTTCATCTTGTATTCAGGTATGTATATGTAGATTTTGCTTAAGAATGGCTGGTACGTGCTTACTCCCGATCGTTGTCGGGAATGTTCACATCTCCTTTATTTTACTAGAACTGGGTCTTAATGATTAGATTTAGACTATTCTGATCGAGGGTGCCATTGGTCAAATAGTCGGGTATGTAAATGGAAAGAAAGGAAATCATTAAGCCCCATTAAACTAAACGATATGCACAGTACCTGCATTATTGGACAGTATCTAGCATCAGACCACGCAGACATATTTAGTAGAAAGAATATTTCAAAGGGGATGAAAGGTGGTCAAATATATAAAGCCAATACAATTGTATCAATACAGTATCTTTACTTTCAGTATTATGTACACCTGCGCTTTGAAATCAAATAACCCAGGAGCACAGTTTGCTCGAAGGATTTATAAGTATGATGCAATCTGACTACCTAGTCTCGCTCGTTTTGTAACCAAACTTACCAGTTAAGCGACATATCGTATGAATATGACCAAGACGAAATGAGTAGCTCATTTAGTAACAAAACGATACACCACGAGTGTGTCAAAAGACTGTCAACGTATAACTCAAGTTACGATCGTGTTTACGTCTTTACCTGTGTTCGAAGAAGGTTTTCGGCACATTTATTAGCATGGAAATATATTTTGTTAAGTGCTAACAATTTGTTCCGCGTCTCTCTGCTCCAGAGCAAAGATTTACAAAGGCATGGTTGAGATTTGTTTTAAGACTTCTTTACTGGGTTCAGTGTATGAAGGACAACTCAAGCTTGGTTTCAATGACCATTAGTGGTGGTGGCTGTTTTGGTATTTTGGGTCTTCTATATTTCTGTCTGCATGCCTTTTCTGCACTCTGAATTTTTCGCTCCATCACCGATCTCACGTCTTTGAAAAAAAAGATTAAACCCTTCCAAACTTTACAAAGGTCAGTAGTTTCAAGGAACTCACACACACAAACACACACACCCACACACACACACACACCACAGCCACACCCACACACCGACGCAACGCACGCCGCACATCACGCACATCACGCACGAACACACACACACACAACACCACACACACACACACACTACGAACGCACGCACGCACAAGACGCACGCACGCAAGATACACGACACCCATACACATTTTTTCGCTCACTAACCTCACTGACATACATACACACACAATACAAACACACATGCACAAACAAGATGTGCGCGCGTCGGGTGTACTAGGCTATCCCCTTTACTTGTTCTGAAAATTGCTTTTAGTAAAAGAATAGTTACTGATGGAACAAACGAACGGAAATGGGTTTTATAGGCTTAAAGCGAAAATTGAGTAGTAGCTTCGGCAAAGTTTTGCAGCCAGATCACTTTCAACGAAATACATTTAACACGAATTGGCTCCCTCCGCGATATAAACCATAGCATTTTCCCCCTGGCTAGCATCAACACACACACACACACAAACAACACACACACCACACATTTTATCCCCCCACCCCCCCTTACCCCTTCTTCCTTGCCCCCGCAATAAAGTTATATACAAATGTTATAAGTATATTCCCAATCGGGTGTGCGTTTCTAAGTGTACAAAGAATTCATACGTTTAAAGCCGGTGACTCAAAAATAGCCTGCACAGTATTTTTGCTTCAATACTGGAATCTTTTTTTTTTCATATCACTGCATGAAACAATATGAACTGGAGTAATTTTGTTTCCACAATATGCAAACTACGTGTTTTTCCTTAATTTAAATTTTTTTTTTTTACATATTTTTGCTTTTCAATACATTAAGTTTCCCCTGTACATTAATGAGAGTAATTTTTCTATTAAGTTAAAATTCTCTTTGATTTCTTTTAATATCAAACTGTTCTTTATCGACGTGATCTACTATACCATATTCGAAAGCTTTCCCAGATATGTTGACTTAACTAAGTTACACTGTTTCATGTACTGATGAGGGGAAATCAAAACAATTCTGAATCAAAAACTATTTTGGCTCCACTTTAGCTGCCCTGTCTACTTTTTTCATTATAATTGCCTGAGAGCTGATATAAGTATTATTGGTTTTTATGTTAATGTCTTCATTTCTGCATATTTATGTAAAGATATTCACCCACTTACACATCACAAACTCTCTCACTCACACACAGGCACCCACCATACTCACTACAAATACATATTCACCCGTACACACACACACACACACACACACACACACACACACACACACACACCACACACCAACTTATACACACACCCACACACACACAACACACACACACCCAACACACACACACACACACACACACACACACACAACCCATTCGCGTGCGCGCGACACCCGTAACCTATCCACATTGCACACATATTGTGCACGCTCGCAATTACTCCGTACGCATTCACTTTTTGGGTTTTGTTTTGGTGTAATATATCACGAATAGAAGATAGACGTTAATGAAGACACCCACACCCAACACACACACACACACACACACACACACCACCCACACCCCACACACACTCACATTCACTCACTCACCACTCACTCACAATACATCACATTCTGTGTAATTCATGGTAAAGCATAATTACAACACAGTTCTGTATAGAAAAAGCCACCCCATCTTAAAGAAAAAATAGCGCAAGCATTTAGATTGAATGGTCTTTGCCGTCAGTCTTTTCTAACGAGATAGCTAAGAACCAAGAGCATGCCTAAGGTAGCTTTTGTCATCGTGACGGTTGCTTCAATGCTTTCACTATTCCTCGCTTAGAAACGTTTACACGTGCGCTTTCACCCTTGTCTCATCCTTCCTTCGATATGTCCACTTTCTAATGTAAGGTCAAGAGATCCACACACACCACACACACACCCACACATGGCTTCTCTATCTCATGGTCTGGATCATGTTCAGCACACAGTCTTCTTCTTGCGCCATCACTGAACCTCAGCTACAACACACACAACACACACACACGCACACTCCGCCACTCCCGGTCTTTGGTCTTCCGTTGGGGGCCCACTTCCACTCACGCAGCACGCACCGCACACACCCACCACAACCACACACACGCACCCGCCAAACCACAGGCACGCGACAAGGACGCGCGCATACACAAGCGCGCGCACACACACACACAACACACAAACACACACACACCACACACACACACACACACACAAACACCCTCACATACACACCAACATCACAAGCAAACACACACCACAAAAGAAACACTGACTGACTGAAACCGATTTATTTTCAAATCACACTCAAGTGGTACTGACAACACACCGACCACACACCACACACACACACACCCAACACCACACAACCCACACACACCTGTACACACACTCCTCTTCTTTGTCTTCTCTCTCTCTGTCTCTCTCCCGCATCTTTCTCTTTCTCTCTCTCTTCTCTCTCTCTCTCTCTCTCTCCTCATCTCCTCTCTCTCTGTATTCCCCCCCTACGACGGTTGAGGAATGGGCGAAGGAGCTAAAGCATTGCTCCACAAAGTTCATTTTAACGCTGGAATTAGGCCTTCAAATCCTCAAACAATCCTATCCGGCCACCCAAAGACAGCAACGGTGACCCGCCGTGGCCGTGACAGTTTTTTCCACATCGCATACAGCCCAAGATGGGATGTCGTGGATCCTATTTATTTGTGATTGTTCTTCCCAACAGCGCTCCAGCCCAGATTGTAGCTGGTTAGTAACGTACTTGTGAGTCCAAGGGACCAGACAGTCGAATTTCATTTCATCCACATAATGCTTGCTACTTTGAAAATATTTCACACAACATATTTCCGGACCAGCACCGCAGTACTTTTTTTTTTTTTTCCCTCGAGGCTGTTGAGGAATGACGCCCCTTATGAAGTAAGGGTGCTAAAAATCCTATAAAACCACTCTCATTGAACTGAATGAAATCTTGTCGCATCACTTCATATCATCCACAATCCTCATCGTCAGTGTAAGAGGAAATCTCAAATTCTTTGTTGGCTCGTCATGTTGTTATGCGTTCGTCTGCCCTAGTCTCGTCGTAGCCCAGTTTTGCTGATGACTCCCGCTGTAGTTAACCTCTAGTTCCTTCTGTCTTGGCTCATTATCATCTAGAAACCATGGGACTGTCGTTGACAGTCCCGGGAATCCTCAGGATGAGAGCTAACTCACGCCGACTCCGCGACTTGCAATTATTATCCTCATTCGGAGCAAACAGAGATGCCACCTACTGTTAGAGCAGATCAGACATACGTCACTAAAGCCCCCCCAAGTGATCAGCACACCAGTGTCTTCCTCTGTGGATTGCCTCACTGACACTGATATTGACTGCTCCTTTGTGACTTGCCGGGCGGTTGCCGGGCCTGCCGTTGGCTTTGGCTGAGCTGGTATGAAGTGCCCGAAAAATATTGGCAAAGAGGGGTTTAAATAACCACGGAGCTGGCACTTGAAGATTAACGAGAAAAAAAAAGACAGAAAA
>JADBJO010009782.1:0-19005 GCA_016801955.1 Conus betulinus
AGATAATCAGTGTGTATGGTGTGTTGTGTGTGTGTGTGTGTGTGTGTGTGTGTGGTGTGTTGTGCTTGTTGTTTGGTTGTAGCTTGTTTAGCGAGACATACGATGTGAAGAGAATTTTTGTAAGTGTATACTTTCGGGTATCTGTGTTGTGGTGTGTGTGTGTTTGTGTGTGTGTGTGTTGTGTGTTTTGTGTGTTGTGTGTGGGGGGGGGGGGGATCCACGCGTCAACACTCGTGCGGATACTTTTAAAGGCCTTCACATAACATTAATTAATCATGACTGTACACCATCAAAAAACCACACATATGCCAAGGTTGTCTCCGCGCACACACACACACACACAGACCCCACACCAACACAACATACACACACCACACACACAACCACACACACACACAGCACATAACACACCCACCACCACACACCCACAGACCACACACACACCACACAACACCCAACACACACACACACACACACTCACCCACATAACACACGCTCAACGCCGCTCGCGCGCACGCCAAGCCTGAGTCCCTTTCAACACTAGTCCAATGTTTGGCCTGTCATGTTTACTGTAAGAAAATAATTAAGTAGATATACCATTTCGATGTATTGTTAAGTGTGAGCATGCGCTCGCCTCGCCACACACACACACAACACAACACACACACACACACACCACACACCCACACACACACACATCTGCCTCATACGGATCCTGATATACAGTAAATAAATATAACATTGCGTGTATGTAAGTACTCCGTCAAAGATCCCAATTACCTATTGGTTTTGTGTGTTTGTTTGAGTTTATGCATGTAATGTTATGCTCTTGAATGTGATGGCTATGGTGCTCGTGTGTGTGTGAGTGCGTGTGCACTGCGTGCGTTCGTGCTGCGTGCGTGTGTGTGTGTGGTGTTGTGGTGTTGTGGTGTGTGTGTGTGTGTGTGGGTGTGGTGTGTGTGGTGTTGTGTGTTCGAATGGTTGTATCTGGTTGGTCGGTGAGTGGTGGTGGTTTTTGGTTGTCTGTAGATACGTGTGGTGGGTATTTGTGTGTGTATCTATGGTGAGGATGTGTGTTTGCATGTGTTGTGTAGTGCAATGAGGGGGTGTGGGTGGGAGTACGTGAGTAATATATGTTGTGTGTGTGCGTTGCGTTGCGGCCGCGCGCGCGGTGTGTGTGTGTGTTATGGTATGTGTGCGTGTGCGTGGTGTGTGTGTGTGTGTGTGTGTAAGGTTTTGAGTCTGTGTTATTTAATGCAAATTTGGTATGTTTGAATTTTACTGGCCCACTCACGATCGGTTGGTGGTTCAACAACATGGCTTTCGCTTTGACAGTAATTGTATTCGGAGCCCTTGTTTCTAGGGAACTCGAGTATTTTTGCTGTCTTTGAAGATGAGTAAAAACACAAGGTTATATGGAAATGATGTCTGAGAGATGCTAAAGTTATTGCTTCAAATAAACTGTGGGGGTTGTTGTGTTGGGCAAATGGAAGTATTATACCTGGTGGACAGGAATCTGTTTCGATTAATTATTATCATCATTTTTTGTGTAGAGGGTGGCTACTGTAAGTCCTATCTAGACTGCTAGCCCGCTTGTGTGTGTGTGTTGTTGTGTGTGTTGTTGTTGTTGTTTGTTGTTTGTTATTGTTCCCTCTTTTTCTTTTCTTTGATCTGAGCCCACCAGTGTTTTGTGGTGGCAGGAGTGTAGAGGCTGAAGAAGTTTTTGCAGCAGTGTTTTAACATATGTCAGCTGATCTTACACCTTAAGTCCTCTCTCTCAGCTGCAGCGTTGGACCAAGGTGGTGGGCTGATTTGTAATTCTGGAGGGAAGGGCCGCCTGCACAACCCTCCTGTGCAGGAAATTAGTGGTTGCTGATGGGTTTGAGACCCCTCCCAAGTATCTGTCGGCAGGCAGGAGGCGATACGTCCGAAAAGAACACCACATATCCTCTTCTTTTTTCATCGCCACAAAAGACAGTGATGAAGCTCACCACTCATAAACTGTATTAACTCCATACTTTAACCCGCTGGCGACGTTGGTTCCTGGCGAACTTGTGACTTTTCATGCTGCGCCGATTTGACTCCAGAAGTCTGAAGTTTTATTGATTTTTTTTTCCCTAACCTATTTATGATTTTCTTTGAAGAGAGAATAAAGGAGTAAATTCATATCATTGATTGTATGCTTTTTACCTGACTGAATCTAACACCTCTTCACACAGGTTCATATCACTGTAACTGTATGTAACGTCACTTTAAATCATATCTAAGTTCCATTACTACTCCCTCAAAACTCTTTATTATGGGGGACATGAACTCCTGTTTGTGGAGAAATCCTTTCTCCTCGTTGTGCTGCCGAACTAGTATATGTTCACCATAACAAGATCTTCGACCTAAGCAGCCGAGAGTAGAGTATGTTGACGCACAGGAAGTGTTTGATTTACATAACACAAGATTAACTAACATATTACTGGAAAACAAATAATATTTTTGTGTGTTGCAATGTGAAAATCTTTGGAAATAAAGAAAAATGTGTGAGCATATACGGAGGGAGGGTTTCCCGCCAGAATTGTTTTTTGCATTTCTAATTAATTTAGAGGCACACTGTTCTGGTCGGTAACCCTTGATATACATAATTTATGTATTGACAACGACAGGCGTCTATGCTAGTGATCCATAAAATACTTCTGCTACAAATATTACTCTCTCTCTCTCTCTCTCTCTCTCTCTCTCTCTCTCTCTCTCTCTCTCTCTCTAACCAGAACCTACAATGAAAACATATATTCGTCTAATGCTGCGAATATGTCATTACTTTTGTATCAAAATTTATATAGTGCCTTACTTTGTAAATGCCGTTTATTGATACCAAAATCAAAGGGTAATCACTAACTAGGATTTATTAACGCAAGGGGATTTTTTGCCCAGTGATGTCCGTGATCAACTTTTCTCCTATGTGCATTTGATAACAGTACCATCTTCATTTTTAGCTGCTTTTTTTTTTTATTTTTTGTCCTTTTTTTTGGTTAATGTGGTTGTTATGACTTTTGTAAAATGTTGTGATATATCAGTTTTCAAAAGTACCCATTTCCTAGAACTGCAATAATCTTCAAGTCCAATCGTTTACTAATTACAAAAAATACGCAGTTTAATAGACATTTCCTTACTTATAGCTTACCAAACTGTGGTCGAATGCAGACAAACTGTGAAAACGTCAGTCTAAAGGAACAAAAAGTTGAAATATGTTAGCAAAGTGTGTAATGATAAATACAATGAAAAGTAATAAATAGGAAACAAAATGTGACTTCGATTTGAGTTCCAGCGACCGTTATCTTTACAAGGTTTTTTGCAATGTCATGTTAAGTCCTTGATCTTTGATACATAACCGTATCTTGTAAAAGAGGTTCATGTTTTCATGACAATACCTTACTATGCTATTTTCAAAAAACAAGATTCAAACATTGTCATTTGCATACTTTACATCTTATGCCATGATCGACTCTTGACGTTGAGCTGGCTTTGAATTCCAGCGCCGTCAGAAGAAGGAAGACGGAATAGATATTTCACATATCTACTGTGATGATTTTTTTTCCTATCCACCGGTGGATCCAGGGAAAAATGCCGACAAACTTAATGATTGACACGTGTATACTAACAGACGTAAGCATACACACGTGCAGCAGAAGCCCGTTGTGACAATCCAGCCACTGTTGAATAAAAAAACAGAAGTGGCTGATTCTGTGACAGGTCGATTTGAAGGTTTATGATTTTTCCGCTCAATTAGAAAGCACTACCTCTGACATTTTGTTAAGTGCAACTCATAATTACAGAAAACTATATGTAAGCCTTCTGCTCTCCATCCCCCCCCCCCCCCCCCCCCCCCCCCCCCCACCTCCAGCTGATCGATTGTCGCCAAGTTACTGATGATAGATACTGTCCTGACTATGCTCCCGATATTTTGATGTCACTAGTATGGAAAGCAGGCGCTTGCCTCAGAAACAACCATCCTCACTCACCTCCATTTTCAATTCTCCCTATCCCACAACCTTCCTACAAAAAGAAACCTGAAGCGTAACAAGCCAGTGTTGACAAGCTAAATGTGTATTAAGCCCGTATTTTTTGTTTCGTTTTTAATGCAGGCTACCATCTACACACCTTTAAAAGAAGGGGGAGGGGGCACAGGGTCACCTGTTTTAAAGCACTGTGTGTGGACTAGCTTATATACGCTACACCTATCTACTAAGTCTCGAGACAATACTTCACACGATTTAAAGCTGATGAATAAATGAATTAATGACTCAGATGAGGAAAATTTAAGAAGAAGGTCCTCATGTCAACAATTTAGCAAACTTCTAACCAGCGCATAAGCCCAACAACGCTGGTCAGACTTCAGGTACCCAACGTACGTTTGTCTATGCCATTATTATTAATGTATGTGTTTATCGTGAGTGTACACGTGCGTGTGCTTGTATGTTTTGCATGGGTGGGGTTAGTGTGATCCCATGTGTGTGTGGTGTATGTGTGTGTGTGGTGTGTGTTGTGTGTGTGTGTGTGTGTGTGTGTGTGTTGGAGCATACTCCTGCATGTATACGTGCATATAATATGTGTATATATGAATAGTGTGTATATTGATATACCAGTGTGTTATCATGTGTGTGGGTGTGTGCTTATGTGTGTTTGTTTGTGTGTGTTGTCTGTGTGCGTGCCTGTGTGCATGTATGCATTGTGTATATGCATAAGGGCTTATGTGTTTCACGTGCACGAGCGTGTCCGTGTGGCGTGGTGCGTGCGTTCGTGCGTACGTGATGTGCGTGCGTTTGTTGCGGTGTGCCCTTACGTGCGTGCGTGCGTGCGTGTGGTGCGTGCATTGGTGTGCGTGTGTGTTGTGTGTGCGTGTGTGTGTTTGTGTGTGGTGTGTGTGTGTGTGTGTTGTATTCATTTTCAGAACCCTTTTTCCTCACTATCTCTCCTAAAATTAGTGGCCTATAGTTCGTTATATCCCTCACTCCCTCCCCCCCCCCCCCCCTGCTTTGTCCAGCCTTCCTTGTCCCCCATCCCCTCTTTCTGTGTTCACTAGTCCCTGCCCCTCTTGTCCATTTTCCCACTCATTTGGTACGTATCATGTACGGGTTATGCGATGTACATCCGTACATCCAGTACAAGACACAGCTTTGTTTCCATCTATCTTCCCATTACCCCACCCTCGATCTCACCCCCCCCCCCACCCCCCCCCCCCCACACACACACCCCACACCTTTTCTTGTATCTCCACCCCCTCCCCTTTCCCCTCCTCTCCCGGTCCTGTGTTAACTCTCCACCACTCCCTAGCTCCTCATTTCACCTCAACGCTTCGCACTCTATCTGTATCCCCCATCTTCCAGCCCCCCCCCCCACCCCCCTCTCTTTTTCTTAAAAATTCTTTTGCTCGTGATTAGTGTTTCATGGGCATACGTGCGTGTGGGGTGTGTGTGTGTGTGGTGTGTGTGTGTGTGTGTGTGTCATGTTGTGCACGCTTGTGTGTTGTGTGTCGTGTGTGTTTGTGTGTGTGTGTGTGTGTGTGTGTGTGTGTGTGTGAGTGTGTGTGTGTGTGTGTAAAAGGCAACAGTGAGGCGATCAGGTATTCCACGTCTCAATAAAAATGGGGCGATTTTGAAAAAACCGGGGCGAAATTTTTTGTCGCCTCAATTTTTTTACATGGTTGAATGGTGTTAAGAAATGCAATGTTGTGGTGCTGCAATTCAATATCTCACTTCACCTCAGTTTTTTTGCCAGCATAGTCCAAATCCTCACGCTCAAACACCGTCTCTCCCGTTCGGACCCCGTCGTCCAATATTCACACTCCCCCGCGCGCGCGTCTTCTCACGCATGCGTGGTGACGTTCCGGTCTGCACTGCAGGTCAAGATGGCGAAGCATCTTCAATCCAAGGAAAGGGTATGTTTTTAATAACAAATACGCAATATTATTGATAATTTTGCATCTTTTTAGCTGGTCTTTCTTTACATCTTTTCAAATCTCATTCCATGTAGAATGACAGAGGTTGTAGTCAAAGCCACAACAGACTTTTACCGAGAACAATCCGTGACTGGAACCGTTTGCCCCAGAGCGTCGTGGAGGCCACAACCTTTGACCACTTCGTGTCAAAGGGCCTCCAGACTCACTAAATAGGGTTTTTTTTTGTTGTTGTTGTTGTTTTTGTTTTGTTTTAATCCGCCGACCACCTCCAAAGTGACAGAATAACCAACTGGTTGATTGCGGTCGCTTTCCGGAGGAAGAAGAAGGCTGCTTAATTCAACTGTAACCAAATCTTGGGAACGCGTGTGATTTCTAGATCTAGGATTAGTTCTTCGGTAAACTTACGAATGATCCAGGGTTCACCAATAAGGGCTTAGGGTCTACTACCTTTTCTTGGTTGATCTCTTTGCATAACAAACATACAAATGCGAATCACAATAAACGCAGGCATTTCCAGTAGCTAAGATGAATTACTAGTTTTGAAACCCCACTACCACTGTTGGGTGTTAGCCAGAATTAGAGGTTTCCTGCCTAGTAGTAGACAACTGTTCCAAACCTTGCTCTTTACCAACAGGGATTAATTACGTTTTGAAGAAAATAATGACAGGAAAAAAAAGGGGAGAAAAAAAAACTGTTGATCATGACTTAATACATCCTTTATTTCTGTTCTTGATCCAGTGTTTGGACTTCTTGTTTATTCTTACAAATGATCTAGCACAGAGTAGAATTGAATGATATGTGATAGTAAAGTGGCCAATGCTTGTCGTGTGTCATGCTCAAATGTCTCATGAACTTTTTCATTGGACTGGTATTCTACCCATACAAGACATTCTGCAACCTCACTATGGCTAGTCTGACCTTATATTTTGGAAGGTCACAAAGCTCATTATGTCACATGGTTTGTAGGTATCACTCACTAAGTTATCAGACCTACAAAAAAATTGCTGCTATCACATTGTTCATTTGGGAGTACAAGGTTCTACCAATGCTATTACTGTAAGTACGACTACTCCTACCACTTCTACTACTACCACTGTCACTACTACTGCTGCTTCTGCTCTTAGAAGTGTTACTGCTGCTGCTGCTGCTGCTAACTATTAATACTCCTACTACTGCTATGATGGCAAATAATCCCTTCTTGTGTTTGAGGAGTACTCCAGTTCAGTGTTATGGTGATGAAATATGAAATCATTGGTATACTTTTTCCATATAACTGTTCTTTTCCAGAACTTGACTGAACTGAAGAATGTTCCCCTTACTAGAGGGACTACTTATGGTGCAATCAGCCTTAGGCAAGTTTACCGTTTTTACTTTTGCTACTTGGCATCCAAGCTATTCAAACATGGTTGTGTTTACATTAACAAAGACTGTGCCCTTTCTTGTTAAATGTCACCCCTGAATTGTTGGTGTATGATATCAAGCTATCTTCTTTCCATGCTTATAGCTCACTTTTAAGCTTGAGTGGATACTTTTGGTGGTTTGTATGAATTGATTTGCCTAATTTTATCCATTGTTCTTATATTTCCAAGTTCCTATGGTGATGTCTTTTTTTTCTATTTCGTTTGGGTAGTTTTGTTTTTAAGGGAGTGTCGACGGTGCTGTTTCCCACTGCTACAGTCAGGCACATATGTGCCGTCATCATAACCGTGTTCTACATTCCCTGACACACCTCTCCCTGGGCAGTAACTTTTGAGGGCCTGTCCTTCCGATTGTCATGCATCATAATTATTGATGAAGTTTTCCAGCTAGACAAAGAGCAAAAGCCAAGCACATATGAACAAACAAGATAAAAGATTACAAAAGGCTGAAAAACGAAACAAGAACAAATTTTTTTTTCAAAAAAGATGATAGATACAAGACTGCTAAAAAGTCAAAGAGGCAAATATATTCAGAGGTAAAACAAAAGAAATGTTTCAGCAAATAAAAAAGATGAAATTAACAAATTTTCAAGGAAAAAAACTTCAAATCAAAAACAATAAAGAGGGTGAAAACTTTAACAGACATGGAAGATATTCTATCAAGATGGGATGAGTATGGCAGAGAACTATTTCACGATGTGAAAAAGAGATGGGGATGGATCAGTGTGTCCTTTAGGGAAGGTCTTAGAATGTTTTCTCTATTATAGTTTAGTTGAAATTTTACCTCCACCCTCTCTCTCTTACTAGTTATGAAAAGGAGCAACTTTTCAGTACTAGTCATTGTAAGGAATTTTTGTTTTTCTCTGGACTACTGTGTTAATACTACTCAAGAATGGATCAGGGACAAGTTTCCTTAGGATTGTGCTCTTAGACGTACTTGTAGCTCCGAGAGAGAATTAGAGAGAAGTTCAAAACATTCAATACTGAATGAACAACAAAGAACGACAAGTGCACTTTTACACATCAAATGTACTTGTTTCTACAAGAGTGAAATATTAAATCAATTTTCAGACAGTTCCGGATGAGTTTTGATTTCCCACCATTCATCATTAGGAGAGGGAAAGTTCTGGATGAGGATGAGTTGGGAGTCTACTTGGAGTATCAGACCTTAAACTGATGTTGGAGAGGATAGTTGATGTCTCCTCTGTTGCTGGTGACTGATCCACCTTTTATGGAGACCTGCTGCTCAGTTGTGGTGGTGTTTCTTCACTACCAGGCATGCCCAGGGTAGATATGGTCCCAGATTCTAGGACAAACAGAACCTCGTCTGTAGTTAAGTAGCTGAAAGTCTGGCTTGTTAAGTTCACATGCTTGCCCTCTGGCTTTCAGAGATGTGTGAGATCTCTGCCAACACAAAGGATTAGACTAGCATACATAATAATATCTGCCATAATTACCCGTCTCCACTGTCAGGGTTCCCTGACATTGTTTACATGAGCTGTAAGTGTCAAGACCTATTGGAGGCGACTCTTGTTTTGAACTTCTGCATGTGCGGACTGATCATGTCCATGTCAATGTATCTTGCGTAGTTCGCATTCAGGATCAGTATTCCCTCTATGTGTGCTAGTGTGAGCCGGCGAACATTTTCGCTCACATCGCATGCGTGGTGTGCGGTGAGTGGATATCTGTGTAACAGCACAGCTTGGGGGAGGGGTAGGGTGTTGGGGCCACTAGCCAAGGTGTTATCGGTCGTGTGGGGTTGCATTGGGATGGTAGCGAGCATCACACCAGGCTGGGCACAATTGGGATTTTGACCTGAACAAGGTTTAGTCGTTTAATTAGTTTCATCACCTTATGTTAGTTTTGTTCGGGGGGGAAGGGGGGGGGGGGGAATAGACATCTGTATGCGAATGTGTCAAGGGGGTGAATGTTTAAGTTTGAGAGAGAGTGATCGTTTGGGTAGTGAGACGAATATCAATGTTATGGACCCCCGATGTCGTGGTTTGAATTAAATAATATATGTGAAGTGGTCATCTGTTTCCTGGACCCATGCTTATTTGAGTGCGGTGCACTAGGTTTTTAGGCTAGTCTGTAGGTTCCTGTAAGTCTGTATGTCCTTCCTTAGCTTGAGTTTCAGGTTCTTAGTGAGCCTGACCCTCCACTTTTGTTCAGATTTTGGAGTTTGAGTTACAAAAGGGCAGGAGACAGTAATACAATGCCTAGTCCCAAATAACTCTTCATTATTTTCTCATGAATTAATTTGCAGTAACCTGGATTACACTAAGCCCCTAAGTACGCATGTTGTTGTAGTCTTAAAGTCCACACACTACAAAGCACTCCCCATCACACTGGCAAAGTAGAAGGATGAAAAAGGATGGATGCCTTTGACCAAAATCTTTAAAATGCATGATCTGTGCCTTTGCTGATGAAGTGAAAAATAACAAAACAGTGTTCTATTTTCAACAGTCTGTAAACATTAAAACAGTCTGTCTTCTTTCAGATGGAACAGACTAAAATACAATGGTAAAACAATGGCATTTGTACAAACACATTTCATCTCCATTTTTCAGATTATCTTACTCAATTGAGATGAGGATGTCCAAATCTTGATCAAATGGGGTGATTTGAAAAATGAGGTGAAGGTGTGTGTCTGATATTTATTGCCAACAGAAGTTTACAGATGGGTAAACTGCAGATTACCATTATTTATATGATATTTTGAATAGAAATGATTTTAGATCAAAGTGAGTTTTTAGGGTAAATGTGCATTTTGCCATCGTGCGACAGTAACCAGGTGTACTTTTTTTTTTACACAGTTTGTTTCTTTTTCTTTTTTCTTTTTTTTTTGTACTTCTTACAGAGTGATTACAATGACATGAGGTTTGTAGTGACAATATATATTTCTTTTCTGATTCATTCATCAGAATTATCATAGAGGCTGGTATTTGAGAAAAAAAGAGTGTTATGTGGTAGTACCATAACATCAGGACTATTTATTTTGTGGTTTATTTTTGCACAATGGATAATTATGTGATACATGATCAGAGCAGTTTAGGTTCAGAACTGTTTAGTGTGATGGAATACCTTGGAATGGTGAACACTTCTCATTATTTTCACTTCATCCAGGTATGCTCCTGTACTACAGGGCTGACAAGATGATGACTGTAGCCTAATTACACCACTTAATCGCTGGAAATATGCTAAATGTTTATAGCAAAGGGCAGAACGCTGCAACAAAGGAGTGCTGATTAGTGTAATTCCACATGCTTGTGTTCTTTGGGTTCTAATTGGATATGTATTCGCTGAATTGCTTGCAGGTTTTGTGGGATGTTTGCCTGCTAAAGGTGAGTTAAAATGAATCCATTCATTGGATGGCTTGAGAATTTCAAGTTTGGTAGCTTCTATTCTACGATACAGAGAGATATACTAATCATTTTTTTAAATATTTGTATCTTGCTGCTGGTTAGATTATATCTGTTCATTGCCTCTTCTGCTGAAATTTCAACTATTAGTTCTTTACCAGTAAATCCTACCCCATGTTGCAGATCGAAAGCTTGAAAGGAGAGCTGTGAAAACAGACAGCACACTTCAGTCTGTTAATCTACGTGGTGCTGCATCCTTTCCTGCACTCCGTGATGCACCTCCCTCTATACCTGCTGCTGTAGAACAAGAGGCTTGAAGGTAGAGCTGTGCAAAAGTCTGTAAACAGTTGGTCTTTCTTGCAGATGAAACAAACTAAAAGACAATGGCAAACATATGGCACTCACACACAAACACATTTCTACACCATTTTAAAGATTATCTTATTTAATTGAGAAGAGGATGCTATGAGAAGCTTGTTAGCATATAAAAATGTGTACAGATTTATCTGAAAATCTTCAAAATCATTTTTCACATTTTTATATAATTAAAATGTCAACTGACCTTATCATGTAGAAACTTTGTATTTACAGACTCATAGGTTTATGTCAGTTACATCCAGATCATCGGTCTGTATGGGGTGATTTGAAAAATGAGGTGAAAATGTGTCTGAAATTTGTTTTGCCAACAGAAGTTTAAAGATAGGTAAACTGCAGCCTACCATTATTCAAAATTGATATTTCAAACAGAAATAATAATGTTTAGATCAAAGTGAGTTTTTATATAGGTAAATGTGCAATTTTACCATTTTCAGTACAACAGTAAACAAGTGTTACCTTTTACAGAGGTTTTTTTTTAACTGTTTACAGAATATATACATATAACCTACATTCACCTGTAGATTTGTAGTCACAGTCTTTGTTCTTTTATGATAAATGTATTAGACCTCATTTATAGAGTGCTGGTATTTGAGAAGACAGAATGTCATGTCCGAAGTGCCATAACATCAGGACTATATGGTTTATTCTTGCACAGTGATTAATGATATAATACCATGATCAGAACAGTTAGGTTCAGAACTGTTTCGTCTGGTGCAGTACCTTGAAATAGTAATCACTTCTCATTATTTTTTGCTTCATCCAGGTATGCTCTGTACTACAGGGCTGACAAGATGGTGACCTAGCCTCATTACACTACTTAGTCACTTGGAAATAAGCTGCATATCAGAGCAAGGGCAAAACATTGTAACAATTGAGTGCTGATTAGTGTAATTCTATGTGCCTTGTGTTCTTTGGGTTCTAACTGGACATGTTTCCATGTGGTAGGTAATGTGTAATCACTTAAACGCTTGCAGGTTTCGTGGGATGTTTGCCTGAGAATTGAGAGATGAATGAATCAGTCCATTGGGTGGTTTGAGAAATTCAAATGTGGTAGCTTCTATTCTGCTATACAGAGAGATCTGACTGCTGGTTCGGTTGTATCTATTCATTGCCTCTTCTGCTGAAATTTCAACTTACAGTTCTACACCAGTAAATCCCATCCCATGTTGCAGATCGAAAGCTTGAAAGGAGAGCTGCGAAAACAGACAACACACTTCAGTCTGTTAATCTACGTGGTGCTGCATCCTTTCCTGCACTCCGTGATGCCCCTCCTGCTACACCTACTGCTGTAGTACAAGAGGCTGAAGGTAGAGTTGTGCTGACAAACATGGCTGGAGAGGGAACGGGAAAGATTTGTTACCACCACCAATGTACGCAAGGAGTTGGAGAAAATTATCTGCAAGTAACGCGAGTTCTTGATTAGAGGTGTGAGGGATGTATTGAGTGCTTTATGTCCTAATGAATATGTATCCCACTGTGCCATGTTAACTTTAAAAGTCGCATGGTCCAACAATATAATCGTCTTAAGAGTTCCAGGACGCAATATTGAGTTCTTGAAGAGTCAGATGCCCACATAAACTTTTTAGAGTCACAGGTTCCCATGTTCAGTTTTCAGAATCTCAGGAATCCACATATGTGACCCATTCCCACAAAGGGTACAATAAGTCTATTTTGGACTTTCTGAGTATTTAGTATTATTAAAAACTACAGAAAAAGAGCTTTCTGGTGATATTAATTTCAAGAACAGGGGACAATTCAGTAGGAAGATATAAGCATTCAAAGTTGGTTGGTTGGACGGTGGCCATTTTGAGAAATTGCCTTTCAAAGTGAAATGAAGGGTTCTGGTCAAAAGACACTAGCAACGGTGTTTAAATATCAACCAAACTGAATGAAAATTGGCATACAAGTCACTTGTACCATGTTGGAAGATGTCATACCATGATTATTAAATGCAACTAAAGACTTCTGAGAAAATTTAATTTTAATAGTTTCAAATGAACAAACTTTAAACCAAAACAGGTACCGGTACAACGACAAACATAAGATTGAAATGGAAACTGGCTGTGAAACGGACCAGTTTGCCAAGAAATGAAATGTAAAGAAGAAAAAACAGATGGAAACAAAATATGAAAATAAATAAAATAAGATCTTTAAAAAAGTGGGCAATAGGGGGGGGGGGGGGGTCCATGCTGAAAAGGTGGGGTGCAGAGAAGGAAGGTGGAGCAAAAACAAGGAATCCTAAAGATCTGATGATCAAATCTGAGCAGCAAGTTACAAATCTACACACAATGGCATGCAAACAAACTGAAACAGCAAAAAAAAAAAAAAAATCGCTTACCTTCTTTGTCAGTGTATCAGTCTGCGCACAAACATTTTGTAATCCACAACTGGAACCTTGTTACAGCCCTATTCTCACAACCAGTTATGTGAACTAGAACTGTTGAAGAGGTGATCACAGTCTTGCACAAAATGATGGTCCTTCATCAGAATCTAGCCCTAATTTCTCACCAAATCCTCAGTGATAATGCATAGTTTGATGTTGACAAAGCTGATGATTGTTGAACGCAGTGATGAAGTAGTTCATGTAAACATACACATACGGGGACCTTGCATAAAATCAACACTATCAGTAATGCACACATGTCTGTACAAAAAGGAAGAAATCTTGATATTCTCCACCAGAAACCTCCAAAGAAAAATGAAGAAGTCACACATAAACACAAACACTGGGAAAAAATCCAGTAAGTCAAAAGTTGCTGTAGGAATCCAGCACTAGGTTAAAAAAAAAGTACAAAACCGAACCCTTTGCATGGCCAACAGGTTTTCAATGGAAACCATTTGCTCACGCATCAGGATTTGGGGTCAGTATGTCCTTTGCATCGTCAGACACACACAAGGCCCTGTTGTGTTTGTACAGTTAGAGCAGTCTGTCATGGGTCAGACCTGGTGAATCCATGACAGCTGGCAAGTCGTTCAGGTCACGCAAACACTTCTTCAGCATTGTCAACCATCACAAATGCTGTCTCTCCTGTCAGCAAGAGTTTCCCTGTGAAACACCACTCCTGGACTGTCATGCGAAAATCGAAAATGTCATATCTTTTTAATCCCTTGGAGGGTGTGTAAAGAATTCCTGAAGAAGTCTTGCCAGTTGTATGTGTGCACAACATCATCTCCATTTTCTTGCGCAACAATCTGAGGTATGTTTACCTTCTTAACGGGTGTGCTCTTTTACACAAGCTTAGAAAAGTCATCAAGGCAGTGCACTTCACTCTGAATTTCCTCTTCAGCAGGCCGAAGCACCAGTCAGGTGCAAATTTAGTATGACCAGGAGGCATGAAGTTCAGAGTAGCAGACCTGTGCCTCCCAGTCATCACCCGCCATGCAAAGTACCACAGTACAAAGCGGTTCTTGTTCTGGCCAGAAGAATTGTCGCAGTGGAGCTGCACATCTCTCTGTCCAAGGCCATGGTGATCAAAAAAATGATGGAGATATGAAATGACAGCATTGCTGCCCTTGGTAGATGAGGCTCCTTCATCAGTTAAAATAATTGATTTGCTGTGGCAGACCCTCACAGCAAACACCAAAGATACCCACTTTCCTGGGGGTCAGGAAGTAGATAGGTCCAGGTTGGTAGGGACTGTTTGGGAGATGAACTTGCTGGGCAAAATCAAAGGAGGAGTGGATGGTGACATCCCTGCTACAGGGTTGGTGGCGCCCCAGGGATGTGATCTTCTGGTCTTCTACTACTTCCTTACATTCTGCTGTCATGCATCGGTACAGCACCCTTTCTTCTTCAACACGGCTGAAGTGTTGTTGCTGTGCCATCAGCAGTTCCTGCTGTTCATCGTCATCCAGGATGCCGCCCCGAAAAATCCGTTTTTTGTTGGACTGACCGATCCAGCATAGATCATTCATAGGACGAGCGGCCACAATGAAGGGAAGTAGGGTCGCCCACAGTTTCCGGAATGTTGACAATGACACTGGACGCAGTGCTGAGGAACAAACAAACATTTACTTGTATAAATGATTAATTAATTGTAATGGTCTTTATTATGGTATGAGCTTTTTTTTTCTTCCCTGACTACCACAACAAAACTCAGTACCTATGTTTGAAATCTTTAGTTTTTTTAGGTTGGCCAATTTTAACATCCCAGTTTCCACAAAGGTTAATGCAGAATTAAATTGAAAAAGGTGTATCAGTTATGAACCTGAGTACATGCCAACAAAACTCAGTGTGTGCCATCAACTAAGTGATCTGGCAACAGAATTAACATTTGTTTTTATTACTACTGAATCAAAACTTATTCACATTATTTTGATCAGCTGAACTTTCATCACTTTCTGTAAAAAAAAAAAAAATGGAAGGAATGAGCTGATAAAAAAAAACACCTTAACTACAAAGACATGCATGTATGACACTTTACTATTTGCATGGGTCACATAAACAAGAAACAAGCAAGCAAAACAAAATTACAAACAACTCACAAGTAAATGACATTTTCACACAATTTACACAATGAAATTGATCAAATGGGATGAATGAATGAATGAAATGAATGGATGAATGAATAAAATTTGTTTAAAGTAAGTGATAATCAAAATGTTGAACAAATGAAAAGAAGGAGCTGATAAAAAAAATATTTAAAAAATTTAAAAAAAAATACCCCCACCTTAACTACAAAGACATGCATGTTTGACACTCTACCGTTTGCATGGGTCACATAAACAAGAAACCAAGAAACCAAGCAAGCAAACCAAAATTGTAAACAACTCACGAGTAAATGACTTTTCCACACTATTTACGCAATGAAATTGATCAAATGGGATGAATGAATGAATGAATTAAATTAATGAATGAATGAATAAATGGAATTTGTTTCTGAATGAATGAATAAATGGAATTTGTTTAAAGTAAATGATAAGCAAAACGTTGAACAAGACAAAGAGAAAAGTGCATGGGGCAGTGATTACCTTGACTCTCACAGACAGCAATGAAATCGCGGTGGACATCACTCTTTGGGCGGGATGACAGCAGGAGCAGAATGTCATCACGCTTGAAACCAGGTACCCTGCCTGGAAGACTGACAGCATGGTCTTCTGCATAGTTCTTGATGAACTGAACTACGCGGCTGGTGTCATCCAGGGACAGGGGCCTTAGTGTTGTTCTTCCTCCCCCCCCCCCCCCCCCCCCCCCTCTCTCTTTTTCATGCGAATGCTAGGCCTTCCGCTGCTGATGTGATGCTTCATCAGGTTTCGCAGTCGTTTCTCTCCAACACTGCAACATTGTCAAAATCTGATCAGGTTAACTGGCCATTTTCTATTAGACAGTGTGCCTGACTTTACATAAAAACCATCCGACTCCCTCACACATCAAATACCTTTTAGTAACAAAAAAGAGCAAAAGGATTAAAATTGGCAGATAACAGTAAGATATGAGTGTTAACAACTGAGATGACACTAAGGTTATGATTTGCAAAAACAGTGTACTCCATTTAAAAAAATGTGAAAATATGTGTGTACGAGTAGTGTGTGTGAGTGTGTGTGTGTGTGTGTGTGTGTGTGTGTGTGTGTGTGTGTGTGTGTGTGTGTGTGTGAGGGTTATGTCTGTGTGTTTTGATGAAGTTTATTTAATTTAAACTCACTCACAAGTTTTCTACTGAAAAAAAACATCAGACTGTAGATTAAAAAAAAAAAAAGACTGTTCAGTGCTTGAAGAGTGCTGAGGGATCACAAGCCAGATTTAAATCCAACTGATTGTGAGAAAAAAATCTGTGACCGTTTAGCACTAAAATTCTTACCCAGTGAGAAACATGAGGGTCTTTCTACAGACAAGTCGGTTCATCATGGTGTATGAAGGGCGGGGCTTTGGCGTGTCTTCTGTTCTTGTCTGCGACTGCATTCTGTGGTTTCCCCTTGCCGCATATTTGAACTGAAGATTCCCATCACAAGCAAGTCCAGTTCATCTGGCACAACAGATACGAGTCAAATAAGAAAGTCAATTTACAAGCTAGAAAGACCCCCACCCAAAAATATCTGTGGACCCCTACTCTCAGCACACACATTGTGACACCTCACACATTCATACACTGTCTCACCCCCCAACACCCCCCCCCCCCCCCTCCACTGTCCGTTGCAGCACCCCACCCACCCCTCCCCCACTACACACACACATACACGCATACACACACAGTGAGTTGGTGATAACAGGCATACACACACACCCCTCCTCACCACCACCCCTTCATTGTGCCCCTTACACCCTTACACACACACACACACACACACACACACACACACACACATACACACACACACTGATTGGAATATCTGGAAACATGTACAATTATATTAAATCATTTTTAATAATAGAAGTATGCACTCAACACTCAGAAAACTAGACATGGGAATTCCGCAAGGCTCAGTATTAGCACCTATTCTTTTTAACATCCTTATTCACGATCTCCCAAAGCAGTCTCCAAAAATGTCGTTCTAGTGCAATACGCAGATGATATCTGTATGTGGATGGAAAGTAACTCTGAAAAAGTCAACCCCACAAAGAGCACAGAATTATGCGAGAAGACTATATCAAAGAGATTTAGATAGCATAGGGAACTATATGAACGAAAATGGTCTGTCCTTGTCCACTGAAAAAAAACAAATATGATGTTGTTTAATGCAGGAAGCAATCCAGAAAATGTATCAGTCTTCAAACTTCTAGGGGAACCTTTAGAATATAAACAAAGTATTAAATTTTTAGGACTTTTCCTTACTCCAAAATTATCTTGGAATATTCGTTTTGAATACATATTAACAAAGGCTAGGAAAAGTCTGAATTACTAAAGATCATAAGCAGACTACCCTGGGGAATGGATTCAAAAACTCTACTTCATCTTTCTATTGCTCTTGTTAGATCAAAACTTGCATATGGTCAAGAAGTGTACTTTAGCGCTCCAAAATTTCTTCTAAAAAAGTTACAAGTTTGGATTGCAAAGCCATTAAATTTGCTCTTGGTATCCCTATTCATGCCTCAAACGCAAAGACATACAGAGAAGCTGGAATCTTGCCCCTTGATGATTATTGTGAACTAGCTGCATCAAAATTTGTCATAAAATCGAGTGCTGGTGATAATTACATTCAAGAAGATTTGAAAATAGATTGGACACTGACTTTCCAAAAAGAGCAATTACGATTAAATCGCAAGAAACAATAGCTACATATACTTCTGATTTGATTAAATGTTCAAAAATAGATATTAAAGAAGTGGCTAAAAAACCATCTTCTTCATTTTATTCCATCATGGGAGATACCAAAACCTATTTTTGATACTGGTTATTCTGATATCAAAAAAAAGAGTAAATATTAATATCATCACAAATTTAGCAAAATCACATGTATACGAAAGATATCAAAATCATTTTCAGGTGTTTACTGATGGTTCAGTTTTAGATGATGGAATGTTGGTGCAGCATTTGTTATTCCTTCCCTTTAAAATCAAAGATCGTTCTTTCAGGGTAGTAATTTATCTATATTCACAGCCGAATTAGTAACTATATGATGGCAATGAAATTCTAACAGATCTTTCCATTAACATCGCTCAGACAGTTTTCTTTGTAGATTCAAAATCAGTCCTACTTGCCCTTGACTCATCCGATATATCGACACGACCCGATCTTGTGTTTGAAAATTCAATATCTTTTATACTGTTGAAATTAAATATCTTTTATACTGTCGGGTGTCTGAAGACATTTTTATAGAATTTTGCTGGATTCCTTCACATACTGGTATACTTGGAAATGAACTGGCTGATAGGGCTGCGAAAAAAGATGATAAAAAGTCAGGGTCATTTTCTGAGTTGAAAATAAAACCGTCAGTAGTGGAATGCTATTGTACCCTTGAATCG
>JADBJO010009782.1:23078-50578 GCA_016801955.1 Conus betulinus
ACAGCGTCTGTTTACCTTTTTTTGAAGTAAATTTATGCATTGGGGTTCGGTTGTACATTCTTGTGAATGAAACGGCGGGAATGAGACGAGTCCAACGGTATACTGCATGCCACACTTTTTGCTGTGTCATGGCCGGTCGCTTCGTGGCAAAAATGGCCTTTTTCGCGAGTTTGTGTTGGATTGAACGGTGAACTGTCCACATTTAAACATCAAAATTAATGCATTTAGAGGTGAATTTTGATTTAATATGCATACACATGACGTAAAATTGATCATAGAATCTGAAAATGAGGAAAACTGAAAATTGACAAAATCAACCCCTCCCATCCTTTTTTGCCTGCAGTGGTGATCGCCATGAGTGACTTACTGTACCCTTTTGTGGGAGCGGCCACATCTACAAAAGAATACAATACAGTTGCCATTTTGGTCTTTCTGTCCATCTTTTATCATTACTTTTTTCCAGATATATTAAGAAAACAACAACTAACCTTTCCGACATCCTCACAATATTTGTTAGTCTCCTTTACATAGTCTTGGGTAAGCCCTTTGAAGTTGGCTAGTTGTGTAGGAGTCAGCGAATAGTCACTATCACAGTGTACCAAATATGCATGACTAGACAGGGCTCCCCCTCAGCTGCTGGTGAAGAGGGTGGGTTCACCCCATATCTGAAATTCTAGAGGGTATTTTCACCCTCACTTTCAAACTTCAGAGGGTGATTTTATTCAGACTTAAGGCTGGATTTTGAAAATTTGTCAACCCAACAACAAACGGATTTTGCTTGTACAGATTGGACGTCGATTTCTGGCCATTTCTACACCAGCTGTCAGATTTGAAATGTTGTGTGATTGAACTCATAAAGACCACAGATGCACAGGAAAGAAAAGACAGAGAGAGGATGTGGAGACACAAGTTGAAGACCAACTACCCTTTTGGTCTCAGTGTGTGGGATTAGTTGGTTCAGCGAAGGGCAAAGTTCCCAGGGCAGATTGTTCACGTGAAACCACTAATCCCACACATTGAGACTTCACCCAGGCATCACTATTTATCATACAGTAATAAGGGGGGTGGGGGGATTAATGACCTAAAAAACACACATTACGTCAACTAGTTTTGACGCCGACTTCCGAAAATCCCATGTGTTTGGTGAAACAGCTGGTTCTGACTGTCAGGAAAACCTACAGTACCACACAGCTTCGCCTCACCATGACTCTACTGATGATGAGTGGCCTCCACACCATTCTGCTTGGTATGTGTCTTCATCAGGCAGTGACAGTGAAATCCATGAAGACCACTCCTTTCCAGCCCTTCACTTCCCTCGGGACAAACAACGGGACAAACAAATGATCGTCCCAGATAAACACTCGCAGTACACTGGACTGGACTGTGCGGACCAGCCTGGTACTAGGCCTTTTAGTGGCGCCCTTGTTTCTGTTGCATCCCGGCCTTATGGTGTACAGTCAGAGATGGGATTTTTCCGCTTCCGTCTTTCTGATGGCCCCAGGGGTCGTTTTTGAGATCAGTGTAAAATCCGTTGAGAAAGTTGGGGGGGGGGGGAGGGGGGGAAGGGGGGGGGGGGGGGGTAGAGGTAGGTTTGTGATGAAGCTAATGTACAGCGAGAGGTCGATCAATATTGTGTTCTCAATTGACCCAGATTACATCAGTGTCAAAGTATACACAATGATGTAGTCAGTATTTCACGTTTTAAATAGCATATAACAGATAGCATTAATATTCATCAAACTATTTTTGTGAGAGAGAGATCAAAACAAAACGCAAATTGCAAGGGTGTTTTGGACATTCTACAGACAAAGCAAACAAAACATGTAAGGAACCAAAGAGATGATAGTACGGAAATAATAATAGTAGTAATAATTATAATAAGAAGAAGAATGTTTTTTTACCTATTTTACTGTGTCACAAAAATCTTTTTTCTGTTCTTTTATTATAGATACATGGGGAAAAAAATCGGTTACACACATTTATACAAACAAGCAGACAGGCAGGCAGGCAGATATGCATGCATACTTATACTCTGGTGACTAGATCTAGCAAGTGACATTATTAATGTTGAGGAGTATCTGAAGTGTGAAACTTTTTTCTTTTTGTAATAGAGATGGATCAAGTTGAAAAAAGTGAAAAAAAATAAAAGAAAAATGTGACCCACCACCACGAAACCAGTCTTAACTCGCGCGGCCTACTTCATGGCTACAGCTGAAAATAGCTGGTGAGGGTCTGCCTGGGGCATTTTGACTTTTTTTTCAGAAATGTGTTCCTTACACCCTAAACTTTCACGTGGGCACTACCCATTTGCTCCAAAACAACCAAGAAATTGGTTAAAATTGAGATTTAAAAGCCTAACCCCGAATCAAAATGAACTTCTTTTAAGGCAAAATGACCCATTTTCACTCGCCTAAAACTTAAACGCAACCCTTACAGAACCCCATCGTGTTTATATATTCGAAAGCTTGAGTGACGCTCTCCCAGTTTCTCTGTGTGTCATCTAAAAATGATCTAACACATCGTACTAAAATAGGGAAGATGTGACGTACACAAAATTCCAATTTTCGACCAATCAGAAGGCTGAACGGTTTTTGCTTTGGCAACAGATTTCGCCTCTCCCATTGGCTGAACGCGCACAAACTGGGCAAACCTTGTTAGGCTACTTCCGGAGACAAGGTGTGTGCAGAGAAGATTCAGAGCTTCGTCATGTCGACCACTTCAAGACTAGCAAAGTTGTTGAATTCCTGCAGATCAGGAAATTTACCCGCTGCCGACCAACGAGAATTGAGTAATCTCATCACTGAATATTTCATTTCTGACTCTGGGCCCTAAGAAATCCTGTCCGATGATGAAGAAATCTCCGACTTGAACTGCGACGTGAGGACTCGTGCCACACCGTTGAGGAGACTGAAGATACTGACACACCACTCGTCCATGTCGAGAGGCGGTGCTAACTCTTCAGTGGATGTAGATGCAACTCCGCTTGGGTTCCTGGTCATGTTGGCATCGGAGGGAATGAAATGGTTGATCGTTTGGCAAGAGATGCCACAAGAGAGAAACTATCCAACATATACATCCCCTGCTCAGATCTGAACCCCAAAATTAACGATTATGTCAGAGACTTCTGGCAGGAGGATTGGAATACACAGACAGATAACAAACTCTTTCAGATCCGTCCAAACGTTAAGGAGTTCCTCTCATCTTCGTCTGGTGGTCGTAAAGAAGAAACAGTTCTGTGCCGGCTGCACCCCTGCCATTCGTATTTTACCCATTACAGAGTGAAGAAGCTCCGTGGTGCATTCTGTGTCATGTGCCACTCACAGTGAAACATATTCTTTTAGAATGTTGGGACTTGCACGATGTGAGACACAAACATTTTATAGCAGAGTCCATGAAAAACCCTGTTCAGAGATGTCCCACCAGACATGATCTTTGGGTTTTTGAGAGAGATTAACATTTTTCATCTGATTTAAGATTTTTATGGAAGAAAGATTTTTAACGAAGTTTCTGGTGCGTTTCTAGAAGATATCATATTAAAGAGATGTGTGATTTTTTTTTTTTCTTTTTTTGAAATGACTAGTGAGTAGATTTTAATGTGGTGACAGCCCTGATGTGGCCCTTTGTGGTCGGCTGGGCTATAAGCAACATTATCTTATCTCATAGATGCAACTCCTGATGATGGAGGGATGCTAGCCAGGGCACGAATGCGTTCATGCAAGGCAAACGGTGCTGGATGCCGACAGATCAAGGGTACCAAACCCAGCACCCTGTGACCCGAGACGAGGCTGCATCCCACAGTTCACACCTGAAGAGATCGTCGCACTCCAGCTCTCCGTACATGATTTGAAGCGAGGTAAATCAAAGAATTATGACCATTTTTAAGAATGGTTTGATTATTCATTATGCCTTCTCTCTCTTTTTTTTTATTTGACATTCATTTGTGTTTAAATTCTAGTTTTGTACACAATCACCTTAGAATACTGTGTGTTCACTGCTGTTTATTTCCAAACTTCAAGAAATTTTATACAGTAGAATAGGTGTGGCTATCAGTTTATGTAAGATGATCATACAGGCACTGTGCATGTGCGTGTGTGCGTGCATGCCGTGTGTGTGTGTGTGTGTGTGTGTGTGTGTGTGTGTGTGTGTGTGTGTGTGTGTGTGTGTGTGTGTGTTTGCTTGCTGTGGGACAAGGGCTTGAATAATCAAGTCAGGTTATCTGCCATTCTTTGAAATGAAGCTTTTCATTCATTTATGATGCATTCATTCATTTATTCAACATTCATTCATGTCTTGAGCTCTTTCTTTTTGTGACCCCATGTAGACTTTTGTGTGATCACTGTGTGTGTGTGTGTTGTGTGTGTATGCACACACTTTTGTTGTTTCTGTGGTTTTACCCATCATTATGCCCCTCTGCTGACAAAGATTTTAACTGTATTCATACAGGTTGATAACTTCTTGTAGCAGTTTAAGCTTGTAGGAGAAACAGTTGCAAGCAACATAAGATGAAACCCAATACTTAAAATTTTCCCTTTTCATTTCTGTGATGGCATGGTGTAAAAACTTCTATTAGCTTACAATCAGAGTTGAAACTTTCATACTCTCAACATTTAATTTTCAGCAAAAAAAAAATCTTTTACAAGTGTATTCATGTGTGACTGATCGATGGGCTTTTTTTCAGACGAAAAAGTCTGGTTGATTCTGGGCATTCTGAGTGCATGCATGTGGACTGGCCCCAAAACTGCCTGCAGCAGATGGAAAGAGCAGAACGATAGACAGCAAGTCCGCTCCAGTTATGTGCTGCTCACCCGCCCAGTCTGCAAAGATGCCTTTCTGTACCGGCTTAAGTATGTAGCACTGTTGTTTTTTTCATGACAATCAATAACAAGTAATTCATCACATGCTTGAAAAATCTACTGTGGAGTACTAAATTGTACTGCTTTATTGTCACAGTAATAACATTGTTTATAACTGAGCATTAAAAATTACCTTTGTCACACTGTCACAAGTGAGTGTTAGTCACTTTTAAAGCACTATGTGTTTATAAGAGAAAATTCTGTGAACCTCTTACAATAAAACAAAAATATCTGTAAACAAAAATAAAAACAAAATTCATTGGTACAAATTTTCAAGTCACTTTCCACAGGTGTTGCTTACATAGGGCATCATCCACAAAGTGTGCATTATGCTATGTGCCACTTTCATGTGTTATGCTTTTGCCACTTTCACTGCCACTTGTGCAGAATGTGTAGTGAGAGTGGCATTTTGGGAGGTGCAAAATGTAAGGATTAATGGGATTTTTTTTTTCAATAATTGGTGGGTCTTGATTTATAAGGGTGGTATATAATACATGTTAGTCTTATCTTATCTACCCCCTTGCCTCTTAGATAAATGATAGAACCTAGAAACATGTGTGCCTGTACTTTTTTTAATGGGATTTTTTTTCTGTCAAAACAGCATCAGCCAGGACAAGCTGTCATACCTGTCCAGACATTATAAGCTGAATGGGTTGGTGCTTCCTCAGAGAAGGGTGGGGGATCGCCAAAACAACAAAAAAGCTCTGGCATTTGAGGACACTGGTCGTATTGTGCGCTTCATCCACAACTTTGCAGAAGACCATGCGGTGAGTCTGCCAGGGCGTGTGCCTGGATTCAAGCAGGAAGATATCCGCCTTCTGCTTTCTGCCTATCCCAGAAGCCGAGTGTACCAGGACAATGTTGTGGCTAATGGTAAGCATCTTAACTCTTTTTCAGTGCGTTTTATTTCATGCACACACACACACACACACACACACACACACACACACACACACACACACACACAGAGTTCTTGTTGCTTATGTTTTCAGCTGAAGCGCTTTGACTAGTTTGAGTTTAAAGGTCTCAAATCAGATGCTGATTCTTCATCCTTCCTTTAAAAGATTACAAAGAATGATCCTATATCAAGGTACAAAGTACAAAATCAAATTTGCGAAATTATGAAATGACATAGATTGATCTGATTCTGATTTCCCTGTTCAGGCCATCGCGTTGTAGGCGGGTCTTCATTTGGACAGCTGTGGAATGAACTCTGCCCCTGCATTGTGGGGGCAAAGCCCATGTCAGGTCTGTGTTGGCGGTGCCAGAAGAAGAACACGCAGATCTTCAGGAGTGCCAACCTGACAAATGAAGAGAAAAAATGACCTCCCGCTCGCACAACAAGCACATCTCAGTCAGGTTTGTAGCTGCCGATACTGTGAGAACATGTGTACAATTAGGAATGTGCTGTAGTTGCTTCACTTTTTTGTATCAGCTGAGGAAAATGACACTGAACGAGACCACTTCTTTTATATTCTTTGCAGTTAAAGTCCTTTTTCAGCAGCCAAAAGTTCTGATCTTGTTGAAAACGTTTTTTTTTCCATCAAACCCCTCTTTCATATAACTTCTTTTTGTTTATTTTTTGTTAGCTTGTTGGTTGTAAATTCTTTTGATAGGAATGTATGCTGACCAATGTTTAAAATGTTTATGTGATTAGGATGATTTTTATAAAATATGTTGACATTTTCTTTAATTTGTTGTTTCAGGTCGTGACCTGTACAGACAGATGTGTGTTGATGCCAAGGCAGTGGTGCAGCAGCATGGTCTGCAGCGCCTCCAGCCCACTCCAGCCAACTCCAGTGATATGACCATGCACTACAGCTTCGATTTCGCGCAGCAAGTGCATTACCCCAGCGATGCCGCTCAGCCAGGACCCTTGTACTTCCTCACACCATAGAAGTGCGGCATCTGTGGAGTTCACTGGGAGGGGCTGTCACAGCAGGTTAATTTTTTAATTGATGAGTCAGTCAGCAGCAGCAAAGGGAGCAATGCTGTCATCAGCTACTTGCACTACTACTTTGCCAATTATGGCCTTGGTGAAAAGGTGGTGCATCTACACTGTGACAACTGTGCTGGCCAAAACAAAAACCGCCGGGTGCTGTGTTACTTGGCTTGGCGTGTGCAGAAGGGGCTGCACAGTAGCATCACAGTCAACTTTTATGCCTCCTGGCCACACTAAATTTGCACCAGACTGGTGCTTTGGTCTGGTGAAGAGATGCTTCCGGAGGTCTCATGTTTCCCTGCCTGGATGACATGCAGAGTGTGGTGAGGGAGAGCACCCCTGTGTCTGGTGTCAACATCCCACAGCTGTTTGGCAGAGAGGAGCATTGCATGATAGATAGTGCCAACCTACGACTGGCATTCCTTCCTCTCTCCAACCTACAGACCACTGCCTGGGATCAAGGCTGTTGGCCATTTCAGGTTTGACTGCCGACACCCTGGCACGGTGTTTTACAAACCGACTCTGGCTGATGAGGAGCAGGACAAGGTTCTTGCTGTGCCCAATGCCTTCCATCAGATGCCAGCAATGCCAGCCACTGTTCCAGCACCAGGGCTGTCAAGGGAGAGGCAACAATATCTGTTCCAGAACATCGGAGAATATGTGCGGTTTGACAAACGTGAAATCGTCTGTCCTCAACCACCTGACTGAAGTGACTTCACAACTGTTGGGCTACATCCACCCAGTCAAGAGTGGAGCTGGCCAGAGATGTTGTATTGTATGTATGCCCCTTTTTATGCCCTTCTTTTTTATTATTTAATTGGAAAAAAAAACTTGAGTCGGTGACTGACATTGGATCGGGTCGCGACGCCTACAGATCACTGATAAGAATCCCTCCTCATTGCCAAACTGGGCACACTACACCCCCAAGGCATCAATATCCAACAATAACCCCAACACACATACCCACCACTTCAATACCAGTTGACAGTATCTTCCACCAACACGCTCACATAGACACACATATACACAACACCACCATATCCCCTCTACTCACTTCAAAGTTACAGCCACCATCCATCTACTAAATCTTAATTTTGTTTCATTTTTCCCCCTACACTTAATATATTTTTCCCCCAATATGTCTTATTTTATTTCTTTTACTTCAATTAATTTATTTCATCCTATTTGTTTATTTACTTACACACACACACACACACTCTCTCTCTCTCTCTCTCTCTCTCTCTCTCTCTCTCTCTCTCTCTCTCACACACACACACACACACACACACACACACACACACACACACACATCACCAAAAAAAAAAAAAAAAAAAAAAAACGCTTCCCACTTCATACTAAATTTACAGCACCCCTCATTCACCTTCCGCTTCCCACCTCACCCCATGCCCTATCCAATCAAACTACCTGCCCTTTGATCAATCCCCCCCCCCCCCCCCAACACACACACACAATATTTCCCCTTCCCCTCTCCTAAAACCCCTATCAGAGGGTAGCCCAAGTAGTTGACCCTCCCACCTCAACCCCCCCCCCCCCCCCTCTAACATCCCAGCTCTTTCCCTTCACCCCCATATCACTAGCATCCTACCACAACTACATGATTACACCTGTCCACCACCTCAGCAGCAACCCACTATACATTCCACAAAATCACACACCCACTCACACCGCATTAACTTGCAGTATCCCCCCCCCCTCCCTTTTTTTTTCTTCCTCCCCTGACCTCTTCCTCCTTTTCTTCTGTCCACATTATGTTCCCCACCCCACCCCTCTGTGTACAAGTATACTAAGGGGCTTGTATCTCCCCTCTCCCCTCTACATGTAGGTATGCTTACATGCATGTACATGGGTTGTGTTGAGTGTGTGTGTGTGTGTGTGTGTGTGTGTGTGTGTGTGTGTGTGTGTGTGTGTGTGTGTATGATGGTTTGTTTGTTTTGTTTTGTTTTGTTTTGTTTTGTTTTTTACCACTGATTCCCATATATGACCACAATCATTATTACCACCACTCATAAGATGTCCTGTGTTTGCCAATCCCCCCACCCCCTTTTTTTTGGCATATGTATATATGTGTATGTGCGTGTGGATGTGTCTGTGTACATATGCACCACTGTGTGTGTTTTTGTACATATGTGTGCGTGCATGTATCATGCATATGCGTGTGTGTGAGACAGTGATGATTTCACATATGGCAACCATCACCATCAATCAGTCATTGATCATTGCCCCCCTGCCCCCCCCCCCCCCCCCCCCCCCCCCCACCCCCCCCAAAGCCCTTTTTTTCTAAACTCAACTGACATTGTCATGCAAATTCTATCATGCTATTTCACTTATGGCAATGACCATCATCCTATATATAACCGTTTTCCCACTCAAGACAATGACCAATTATTCATGAATCATCAGTTATATCTCCCCCCCCCCCCTTATTTTTTCTCTTTTTTTCCCCACCCCCAGCCAGCATCACTTCATCAATGCCACCACATTATTTCATTTATGACTATGGTCACCACCTATAGTACTGTAGATCTCATCTCAATGATCAACATCCATCAGTCATTGACCAATTCCTTTATTCCCCCATTGGCATTATCATACTTGCCAATACACTACCCTACTCCTTTTACAAAAATCACCATCACCCTACGCCACTATGGATCATACCTACACCTTGACCATGATCATCATCCACCCATCTTTGAACACCTCCCCACTCCCCTACCGGCATTTTACACCAGCACCACAACATTATCCCACTTACACAACAATTATCATCCTCCTCCAGTACTGTTTATCTTAGATGATCCATGGTCATCGCCCATCAGTCATCTACCCCTACCCCCCTCCACCCTCTTTCCCAACCTGCAATATTATACTAATGCCACCTTATTATTCCACTTACCACAATGACCTTCACCCTTCAGTACTATTGATATCACCCATGCCAGTGAGCATCACCCACAGGTCATTGATATTTTCCTTTATACCCCCAACTTGCACCATTGCTCCATCACCACTACATGTTTCCACTTATATAATAATAATCATCATCCTATGGTACTACTGATCTAAAATGATCACCATTTATCAGTCACTGAAAATACTCCCATCCAGTGAACACCTTCATACTGCACTATGAAGTGAAGAAGCTGACCAGTTGACAAAGGAAGGACAGCAGCCCCAACTGTAAAAAGTAGCCTTCTTGGAATAAATCAGAAGTATTTCCAAGGAGACAAATAGGAGGAGGGACTTGAGCAGCATCCAGACTTCAACAAGAAGGATGCATACTACCAGATGCCCAGATCAGACCAATGAACATTGTGAGACCCAGGATGGGGCTCTCCAGACTTCAACATCACAGGTCCACTATATTCCACACCTGTGAGAAATCAATGTATCAATGCAGTACAACCCCAGAGACAGCGGAACGTTGCCAGCTAAACCCAGACTAGAAACCTAGGCTACCAACTCACCAATGAGTGCAAAACCTCACTGACCACTGGAGGGTCTTCACCATATAGCAGCCTCCATCAGTACCTCCAGGACTTCCAAACGAAGAAGAAGACCATCATTGTGGAACTGAGAACAGGGCGCTCCAGACTGTCACATCACATCTCCACAATATCCTACACTGGCGAGCCTTCAGTTCATCCATGCCACCCCAGTGACAGCGGAACATTCCCAGCGGCACTATAAGTGGAAACCTGGCCTGCCAACACACCAATGGGTGCAAAATTTTACTGACCACTAGAGGGCCTTCACCATGCTGCAGCCTTTACCAGTACCTCCAGGATTCCTGCCTAAGTGAAGGAAGAAGAAGACCTTCCTATGGTGCTGTTGATCTCACTTGATCATCAGTGACTGATTAATGGATGTTTTTTTTTGAGTATATATATATATATATATATATATATATATATATATATATATATATATAAAATAAAACAATAAATTCCAAGGATAAGTACCAAGCACCATTCCAGCAACTTACAGAGCAGCTAGGTGTTGCAATGACTGCAAGAAATATTGGATTATAAACAAAGCTTGCTCTTATGTCTCAGATTGTAGAAATAGGGGGGTGATAAGCCTTCATATCTGCAGTGGTAGATGATTCTGCCTGACAGTATGTGCTTGAGTGGGTGAATGGGGAATAATAAAAATGCTTCTCAAAATGAACCTTCAGCAAGCTTATAGTCTCCGAAGTGGGAGACCATCTCCAATGGGGACGAAGCACACTAACATATAACTCCTGGTCAGATACCGGTATTTCGAAACCTGATTGTTTCTCCTCAGTGACCGCGGAAAGTGGTAATTTGACTCTTCTGCCTTTTCGGTTTTAAGAAGAATGCTATACCAGAAAAAGGCTGGTGTGCAATACCGTAGTATGTTTATTGAGCTGTCAAAAAACCAACCAAAGGTGCACCTAAGAAGCCAAAGAAAATCATGAAAGAGCAAAACAAACTACATTTTCTTGTGAAAAGTAGAAAATATAAAACGATAACCTCCTAAGACACACAAGTGCTGAGGGCCAGTTCTTGGAATGAATCCGCAAGGGACTAAATTACAATAAAACAATAAATTCCAAGGATAAGTACCTAGCTAGCACCATATATATATATATATATATATATATATATATATATATATATATATATATATATAATAAAACAATAAATTCCAAGGATAAGTACCGAGCACCATTCCAGCAACTTACAGAGCAGCTAGGAGTTGCAATGACTGCAAGAAATATTGATTTATAAAACAAAGCTTGCTCTTATGTCTCAGATTCAAAAAAATAGGGGGGGGGGGGGGGGTTGATAAGCCTTCATATCTGCAGTGGTAGATGATTCTGCCTAACTGACAGTATGTGCTTGAGTGGGTGAATGGGGAATATGAAAGAGGTTATCTTTTTATATTTTCTACTTTTCACAAGAAAATGTAGCTTGTTTTGCTCTTTCATGATTTTCTATTGCTTCTTAGGTGGCACCTTTGGTTAGTTTTTTTTGAAAACTCAACAAACATACTATGGTATTGCACACCAGCCTTTTTCTGGTATAGCATTCTTCTTAAAACCGAAAAGGCAGAGGA
Source organism: Conus betulinus (assembly GCA_016801955.1). NCBI lineage: Eukaryota > Metazoa > Mollusca > Gastropoda > Neogastropoda > Conidae > Conus > Conus betulinus. Next base: position 34,977 of record JADBJO010009782.1, read on the forward strand.
GTCAAATTACCACTTTCCGCGGTCATGAGGAGAAACAATCAGGTTTCGAAATACCGGTATCTGACCAGGAGTTATAAATTAGTGAGCTTCCTCCCCATTGGAGATGGTCTCCTGCTTTGAAGACTATAAGCTTGCTGAAGGTTCATTTTGAGAAGCATTTATTATTCCCCATTCACCCACTCAAGCACATACTGTCAGTTAGGCAGAATCATCTACCACTGCAGATATGAAGGCTTATCAAACCCCCCCCCCCCCCCCCCCCCCCTATTTTTTGAAATCTGAGACATAAGAGCAAGCTTTGTTTATAAATCAATATATATATATATATATATATATATATATATATCAAAAATACCGCTAAAATGCCTAATAGAATTCTTAAAATGCTCGACCCCTTGGGGAGCAACATCTGTTAAAAACAGAATGGTAAAAGGAAGTTTTAAAATCGACAGGATCCTGACGAGAGCCAGCGCTCGAAACAGAGCTGTCGATTTTAAAACTTCCTTTTACCATTCTGTTTTTAACAAATACACACACACACACACACACACACACACACACACACACATATATATATATATATATATATATATATATATATATATATATATATATATATATATATATGTGTGTGTGTGTGTGTGTGTGTGTGTGTGTGTGTGTGTGTGTGTGTGTGTGTGTGTGTGGATATGTGTGACAATTATTACCATCATAACTCACCAATAAACTGTTTTACCCCCCCCCCCCCCCCCCCCCCCCCTTCTTTTTTTTCTTCTTTTTTTGTTTGTGTGTGTGTGAGTGTAACACATGATACCCTGTTTCTCATTGAGCATTGCTATCTCTTCTCAACCAACATCTGTACATAACTACATTAACGCCAACACATTATTTCACCTGTTACAATAAACATCATCCTACAGCATTGTTTACTTTTTCAACAGCACTATTTGTATGAACCTCCCACCCCCACCCCCCACCCTCATAGTGGGATGGAGATGTATGAACTCTCCTCTCCCCCCCCCCCCCCCCCCCCCCCCACACGCACACACTACCCTCCTCCCCACCCTCACCCTCCCTTTTTTTTTTTATTAAATTACAGTTACTGTCGTTTTATTCTTCTACTTATTTATTTTAATTATTAGCACTATTATTATTACTATTACTATCCCTTATATATATATTTTTTTATTTCATATATATATATATATATATATATATATATACTTATGTGTATACTTATATAAATACTTATATATACTTATAAATATATACTTACGATATACATTTTCCCATTTACTTCATCTTAATTTTTTTCCCCTCTCAAATTCAAATCTTTGCCAAGTCATTACTATAATGATGGAAGAATTGTTAACCTGCACTTGTTTTCCCCCCCACTTAATTGTTCAGCCCATATATATATATATATATATATATATATATATATATATATATATATATATATATATCAGACTGCCCCCCTCTTAGCATTGTTATCAATACATCTTAACCACGACCGTCGCATATACCACACCACCCCACTAAAACTAATCACACAACCCCATCGCCTCACTCATCCCCTCCCTCCACGCACACCCCCCCCCCCCTCCTCCTTTTCCTCTCCCATAATCCCCTCTGTCATTTCCTTCTGTCGGCCATTCTTCACAGCACACCCACATGGACATCAGATAAGTCTCTCTTCGTTCTTTGTACTGTCCTAAATGTTAAATGTTTTTTTTTTTTTTTTTTTTTGCTTGAAGAAGACCCAAGAGGTCGAAATGCATCGTGTCTTGTCCTGTGCTTTGTTTGTCAATGTCCTTGGTGGCAAACTAACCCCCCACTCTCTAAATTTTACTGATAAGTATTTTTATTTCATTTTTATATATTTACTTCATTGTTTACTTGATGCAATGCATGAAACATTAAACCTTGGCAAGAATCTAATTTATTTCAGTGAAAAGTTAGAACTGTGACAGTGCTGAAATAGTTATTACACTGCAGTGACTACAGGGCCTTTTTGTACTTTTTGCACTTTTTTTTTTTAACTTACAACTACAATCAAGGAAGAAGTGATGATTTTACAAAGTTTATTACTTTTATTTTACACTATTTACCCCGTCTGTGGTTGTAAATTAGGCACACACACACATCATTGAGAATGAAAAGAATTAAGAATTGTCATTTTTCTTAATGTCATCACTTTTTGACTTTTCTTGCCAATTTCTAAAGGGCAAATTTTGTATAAAAGCAAGAAACCAGAATGTGAATTTCATTTTCTAGCATTGCAAATATGCCTATTATTGCATCATGTGAAATATTGGGAAGTATGGTAAAAAGTAAGATGCCGTTGCTAAGGAAAATATGCTGGAGATGATAGCAAAAACTTGATTAAGAAGCCGTTTTCTCAATGGCCATCGGCTGGGTAACCCACTTCAAATGACCATAACTTTCTTATTTTTTGCCCTATAGCGTTCATTTTTATATCACATTAATCAGAACAATCTGTAAATTGTAAATATATGTATATCTCAGAACTTTCAAAAACCGAGTTAAGACTTTTTTTGGTGGAAGGTCATAAAATATATATAGATATATGTATGTATTACTGCTTGTGGGCACACAATGAGTTAAACCTTTCACAATTTGCACATTTTAAATATGATCCATAGTCAGCTCTCTCTTGCATTATTCTGTAAAGGAATCAGAATCCTCCGTGATTTATCCACCATCAAAAGATATTGAAAGGATTTCGGAAAATGGTCAGTTGTTTTGGCTGAAGAACATGACCAGACTCGAGTCATTAAGTACTACCTGTATTCTTACATGTTATAATGAATCTCTAGTGTGCGTTCTGTATTATATTTCCTGTCAGTGTCAGTATTATTTTCTCAACGTAATGTAAAAATGATACAATATCATGCGCATCTTGTGCTTCATTTCATTACAGACTTTTCTTACTATTGCTTCAGACCCAAGGACCTCAGCATCCGGTGTTGACTGCAGAGTCTGGTGGAAGTGCTGAATGCAGTGAATCAAAGCCTTAAGCAAGTGGACCAGTTGTACCAATGGAAGACAGGAGAAGTAACCAGGAGGTAAATGCAGTTCAGGCAAAATTAACTTTAAAGAAAGACAAAGAAAGAAGAGAGAGCTGGAGGGGAAGAGTCAGAGTGGTGTGTGTGTGTGTGTGTGTGTGTGTGTGTGTGTGTGTGTGTGTGTGTGTGTGTGTGTGAAGAGAGAGAGAGAGAGTGTGTGTGACTGTAGAGTCAGAGAAAGGACATAGGTTGCATTGTTCTCTCTCTCTCTCTCTCTCTCTCTCTCTCTCTCTCTCTCTCTCTCTCTCTCTTTCCATTCTACTTTTATTTTTCTTTCTGAATCGATCTTTATTAAAATTGATATATTTTCTTCCTATCACTCCTCCTTCCCCCAACCAGCTTCTCCTATGTTTTTTTCTGGGTTTATCGTTTCTTTAAATGCTTTTTTTTCTTTTTTTTAAGATTCTATACTTTGTTTCATTTAAAAGTTCATAAAAATGTGATTCACATTCTCCCCTTTCTTTTTTTTTTTTCCAGTTTCTTCTTTGTCTTGCACACACATGCGCAAACATACACATGGACATGCGTGTGTGCGCACACACCCCCCCCCCCCCCACACACACACACACACACACACACACAAATGCACAATGCACGCACTCATACTTACATACAGTATATGTACTCTCTCTCTCTCTCTCTCTCTCTGGCTCTTGTTGACGGGGCTATAAGCCACATGATTTTCCCTCCCCTCCCTCCCTCCCTCTCTCTCTCTCTCTCTCTCTCTCTCAAAGCAAAACACAACAGAATATTCAAGGAAATGGCAGTCAGATAAGATAAACTTTTTGAAGAGTATACAGTACAAACGTGTTAAATAAATTGTGTTGATTCCAGGCTGCTGTACTGGCTATCATGGCGGAAACAAGGTTGGTCTTCTTCTGCTGCACCAGCGATCGTCGACCTAGCCAAGAGTCTGGCTGCTGACCCAGAAGCACTTGCCCAGCTTTCAGTGGACAGAACTACTGCCTCATACAAGATGAAGCATGGTCTAGCTGCATCATTTAAGGCCAGGACTCTCAACATCATCAAGGAGCAGAAGTTCTCCCTCAACATTGATGAGGCAACCAGTAGTAGCACCACTGCCAGAGTCCTTGCCATCCTTGTCAACTTCATTGATCCTGCTAGCAAAAAGCTGACTACCCAGCATCTGACATCGCTCCAGCTGATCAGAGTGGACTCGAACAGTGTTTTTGAAGCTGCAAACAATTTCTTCACTGATCCTGAGATTCCTTGGAGAAATTGTTTGAGCGTACTGCTGATTCTTGTGCTGTGATGAGGGGAGCAAAACAAGGACTGGAGGTGAGAATCGAGAGAAAAAGCCCCTCATCTTCTCGACATCGATGGAGATGTGTGCCACCATATGCACAACGCTGCGAAAAAAATTCTGTGCTCCATTCAAGAACTGGGCTGAAGGGCTGTTCATGGATGTGCACAGTGAGTTTTACTGGTCATCCGTCGGTCAGGACACACTGAAAAGAAATATGCTTCATTCTTGACATGAGGTATTCAACACCACAGAATTTGTGGCTCACAGATGGCTGTCCGTCATGATGCTGCACAACAGACCTTGCTGCAGTTGAAGCCCCTGACCCTGTATGCCTTGCCTTTCTGTCCAAAGAGGACAAAGCCCTCTACAGACCCATAGTGGACAGCATCTGCAAGGATATATCGGCTGTTGGACGACGGAGAATTTTACAAGTACAAGCGGAGGCTTCTTCAAAGATGATGGTCGCAAGCGAATGTGAACAAGAATGGCATATAAATTGTTCGCACATTGTGTGTGGACAAAGCTCGTTCTAGGCATTCTGCTGTCCTGGCTATCATGAAAGAGTATGTGTGCCTTTTCCAGAGAGATGAATGCAGCGTTCATCTCCTGCATGACCACCAGGTGACACTCTTCAAAAGATTTTTGGCCATGTTCGTCAAACCTGAGGCTTTTCAGCATCTGAGTCCAAAGAAATTGACCAGTCAGGAATACCTGTCACTAGAAACAACAGACAGTCTACAGGAGCTTCAAGACATGCATGTGGGCTCCTTCACATAGAGAGAGCTGGGTGGACCTCAAGCCAAAGGCAAACTCTGTATGTCTTTCCTACAGACAGCTCAGGCTGCCTTCATCTCTTGTGGCAAATACCTGCAACAGAAAAACTGCCTTTAAACAACCCAGTTTTGAAGGCAATGTCGGCGCTAGATCCTGCATCAGAACATGACAACAGTGCAGTGCAGAAAGGCCTGAAACGCGCCTACCAATTCTGGTCTCCAATGTTTTGACTTTGTCACCACAAGAAGTGGAGGATTGTGCTGATGATGAAGAAAAACAGACCAAACTGGATAAACTTACTGACAAGTTCAACTCTAAAGTTGATCAGTTTTGTACCTCAAAAAGCCTGCCAAGTTGGGAGAAAGGTCAGAATGTTGCAGCGGACAAATGGTGGGCAGCAGTCAACAGTGAAAACCAGTATTCCCACCTGTACAGCATGGCAAGTGCTCTCCTTACTTGTTTCCATGGCCCCAAAGTGGAGTCATCATTCAGCCAAATGGGAGACATACTGAAAACAAAATCGAACCGCATAAAAATTTCAACATTGTCAGCAGTGCAAACTGTCAAGTATGGATTGAAGGGCAGTGACAAATCAGCTGTGCAGCGCTTTGCTGGAAAGAAAAACTGTACACACCAGTAAACCATCATCTTTGCAGGCTGATGAGAGGCTCTCACAAGAAGCATGTGGATGAACAGAGAAAAGTGAGGGAAGAGCAAGAACAGAAGAGAGCATCAGTGTCTCTTAAGAGACGGGAGCAAATCAGCAAGAAGCAGTCCAGAGAGAGAGCGGCAGAAATAGAAAACAAGCCAGGCTGACCCATAGAAGAATGATGTTGGCAAGACTGAATGAATTATCAAAAAAAAAAAAAAGAAAGGCTGCCTCTGACAGTTACACAAGACCAGCGAAGAAATCAGGAGTCTAAAATAGTTTAGTTTGCGGTTGGTGACTCTCACCTTACTTTTTATGCTAACCACTGACAGAGGTCAATAGAAGAAAGCCGGAACATGTAGGCCATGTGATCAGAAACACAAAGACAGGTTTGATGTCAGCAGACCTGTAGGAGAAAGCTGAAGCAGAAAACAGAAAGGGACAACGACACACCTCCTGCTTCAAAAACATCTCTGATGTCTGTGATCTGTTGATCCAGGAATTTGCATACAGTGTCTCAATCGTGAGGCAAGGAGATTTGTGACTTTGAAAACGACTCCCACCGTCAACACAATTGAATTTGTCTCACGATGAGAGAGACAAGGAGATTTGTGACTTTGAAAACGGCTCCCCACCGTCAACACAATTGAATTGTCTCACGATTGAGAGACAAGGAGATTTGTGACTTTGAAAACGGCTCCCACCGTCAACACAACTGAAGGAGAATAATAATGATGACTCTCCTCTATGTCTGCTTCTCCCCTCTCTCCAGCTCTCTGCCGCTGTATCCTCTATCTTGTTCCATATCTCAGCAGTGGCTTAAACACATGATTTAAGGTGTCAGTTATTGGACAGATGGAAATGGAAGCCATACAGTGAATATAGCGGTATCAGTTTGCCCGACTTATTAGTGTTAGTCAACATCGCACATGATTAACTGGCATTTCGATTCAACCATTTTTAGAGATATACCATATTACTCAACCCATCATCATGCCAACTGAAAAGTGAAGACAAGTATTCTGAATGCATTCTGTGCCAGCTAAATTACCATAGATTTATTGAAGGTGGAATACTTTATAGTCACAGTGGAATATGATTATTTCTCAGCAGCTTGGAATTTGGGCAGCACTCCCCGGGGAAAAGTACACAACTATGGTACGGTGCCACCCCCATTTTTGCTTTTGCATGCAATGTGTTTGTGTCGTCCATACCATTGGCCATACTTGACCTTTTCTGAAGGAGATGGTGATGGTAATCTTAACTTGTGAGCAAGGTCATCTACATTCACTAGAGCCGCTGTAATGGAGCCGCCGTTTGGGTTGGTTAGACGCTTGCCTACGAAAGTGTGTCCTTGTTTGTTGTGTGTGCCACATTTTTCTGTTCCAGAAGCTTTGGTGTTCCAGAAGTTCTGCAGTGTGTCTCTATGTGTGTTAGGCGATTTGATGCCTGAAAACGGAAACTTTATTGTTGTCATAATTGTCTCGTGCCTATGTCTGTTTGGCAATTTGGTGCCATGGGCAGCATTAGCTTTGATTTAAGAGTACAAACTGTGTGAACATAGGGAGCAAATGTTTCCATTCTTATCATTCTATCATAATATTGTTCGTAAAGTTCATGATCACTTCTGGACAATAGCACTCTTTCCTCCTTCGTAAAGGAAAGAGTCCTATTGTCCACAGGTGATCATGATATCATTTATCCCCCAATCCTGACAAATCTCGAACCACCGTCTAATAGTGCTAACAAGCTATCTATGTAACTTCATTGAAAAAAAAAGAGACTAACTCGCATCTTGTATGGAAACACAAACGCGATGACCTCGGTTCTACAGAGCAGTTGCAGTAGAAACTGTCGATTAACCATTGACTGTTTAATCAAAGTTGAAATAACGTACATCATGCTTTGCGGTATGACGAATATGTCATTGCAATCCTCTGATTGAACTTGACTGTGGTATCAGATTAGGGGCCCCTTTATACTTTCTGTGAGAGTTATCCTAACTTCACTTATAGATTTCTTGTTCTAGAATTGTCAGTGTGTGAGCCACTTTGCTCGAAATTTATGAGGAGGAATTTTGTGTTCTCCAAGAAACCATCCTGTCTCCTCCTGACCTTTTGGTATCAAAATTTTACAACACTGAAAAGTCCATTGCCAAAAGTAAAAACAAAAGAAACAAAAGAAACGACGCAAAACAAAAAACATTTACAGACATTCAGCTCCAGTCCACGTCACGCGTGGGGTAAAATTTGAGCATTGAGAGGAAAGCAATGGCTTTAGTTCTTTATACCCAAAACTCAGTTGACACACATACACGACTCTTTAAATTTCTTTCTTTCTAAATCCATAATGAAAGTTAGAAAAAAAAAAAAAAAGCAAATTGCAGCTCTGAAAAGGACATCAGAGCTCTGGGATCGAAATTGAAATGTGGAGTCACATTCAGGGTCTAAAAAAAACTCCAGCCAAAATGCTCTTGAAACCAAGCTCTGGCTTTACAGTCCCAGGGTGCAGACGTAAACACTCTCACACAGCTCTGACGATTTCTGGAACTGCATTACGTTTGTGTTGTACGTGTGGTATGCAAGGCTTTTCTACCTGGCAATGAGTCTATCCACCTGCAAGGACTCCTACTCTGCAGGGGTTTTCCACACCATCCCAATGTAGAGTCTGTTTACAGAGGCTGGACAACTCTCCAACGAAAACCGCATACTGAACTGGATTACATATAATTCATTGGATAGATGATATTCTAAAGTAGACAATCTGCAAATAGTACGTAAACGCAAAACACAGCAATAACAAACAGCTGAAGCTGCATGCTATCACCCCGAAATATTGCTGCTTGTATTCATCCAGCACACATAGAGGAGAAGACGCGCAGAAGAATTATAGAGATGTTTCCTTTAAAATGTTAAGGAAATTGCTCATATACTCTAACTCCGCGCACACACACCAACAGTAGAATGAATGTCCAACTGTAATCAAAATTGATTGAAGATTGGTAACAGTCTGTTGCTAGCTTGGTCTCACTCCAGAGGAAAAAAAACGAAATAAAAGTTTTAATAATGACAACTCACTTATCAATGATCCATTATCTTTGAAACATGTATAGATATCAGGACGAACCTTTGTCCAGTAAACTCACCAAATGCATTGATAGAAATTCCAGCTACAAAAAATATATTTTCAGCCGCCGTGCGAAGTGGTTAGCGTCGCGGACTCCCGGCTTGGGAGGTCGTGGGGTTCGAATCCCATCAGAAGTCATGTGGGTTTTTCTGCCCCGAGACTCAGTTGGGAAGACTGGGACCCACACAGTCGAGTTTCATCCACTTATGGATGCGTTTCTGAGAGTGTTGCTCAAATTCCTGACCAACACTGCAGGTGCCTGTATCTCTCGGCCTGGTTGACGCCGGGATATATATGAAAGGAAGCGTAGAGTACAGCCCTGTCATGTAGTCTCAGACCGAAATGGAAATCCGTAGCATCATCTTAATCATCCTCATTCTCATCGATCAGCATTAAAAAAAAAAATGTCTCAGGTTCTGTGGCCCTTCATGCCCTGCTCTCATGGTGACCTCAGTTTCGATGTCCTCTCCACGTCTGTGGCCTTTGTTTGGTTCCGTCGGGGTCACCGGTATCGGCGAGTCCATGGGGGCTGTCGTTGGACGGACGTGGTGGTGGCGCCCCTCCGGAGGGAGAGCTCACTCACGCCGGCTCCGCGACTAAGCAATTATTGTCGTCAGTAGGGGGCTTAGTAGGGGTGTCCTGCGTATGTTAGATCAGAACAGGCGCCACTGAACACCACCGAAGTGACTCGGCAGCAGTGCAGTGTCTCCTCCGGTGGGTTGCTCTTGACGACTTGACATTGACTGCTCCCTGGTGGATTTTGCCGGTGCCGGGGCTGCGGCGGGGACCGACCGGGCTGTGGCTGTGGACGGGGTGTCGGAATGAGCGGCGTGGGTTGCACTGCCTCTGAGTATCAAACAGAATGATGGCGCGATAAAAACATTCAGTTACCATGTTACTGTCTGCGTAACAGCAGTGACAATTCTTTCCAACAGGTCCAGGTTGAAAAAATGGTAAAATATATCAGGGCGATCTGCCCCTATTAGTAAAGATGTTCTTGGTTGACAGGCAGCCAGGGGTTTTGTTCCTTCCATAAAAACCGAAAACTTTCTTGTGCAGCCTAAGAAAGTTTTCTAGCAGAAAATATTTATTCTTTTCGACTTTGAAGACTGTTCATCAGTCAATAAACTATGTTCTGATGAAGGGGATGGTCTGAGTTTGTTCTAGTTCACAGTCCAGAATTTGTTTTGTTTCTCTAATTTAAAAAAAAAAACTTATTCTATTAGAAAAAGGAATATCTGAATTCGTCCCAGGAGAAAGTCCGACAGACTAGTTCTATGGGGGGGGGGGGTGTCCCATATATAAGCTAATAGAAGACTCTGGTTCTCACTGACACAATTTTTTTTAATTTGTCTCTGATAAACAATCCAAGTAAATCTGCGTGTTGGACTTCGAGGTTCAGATTCCTTCATGAGATCAACAAAAGATATGCTGCCAACCCAAAATCGTTTTTAGCTTTTTAAATCAGTCAGGAATCATCAAGCGGTGCTTAATTGGGTTCTGTTTGTTCATGTGTGTGTATGTGTTTGTGTGTGTGTGGTGTGTGTGTTCAACGTCCTGGCATTTGTTCCCAGCACAGCTCACAGTTTTGTTGTCTTTTCTTTCTGTTTACCAACGCACCACAATGTTTCTCTGTAGCGGGACCCCATAACATAATAGACAAAGAAATTGAAGGTAGCAGCGTTGATAATACTGAACACTTCACTTACCGAGACACTTAAGAAAAACAAGTTATGACCTCGTCGACCAAGTTGACGTCTGGTAAAAAACAGCCGGCTGAAACGAATGACTGCTACAGGAGAAATACAAATGATGAACAAAAAGAGTTTCCAACAAGTACCTAGTTACAGCCAGTTCCTTGGGCGAGATTATTAATGAAGAAGTTCCTAACCTCCACGTCACTGCCTGACGTAATTTCACGATCGTCATTATTGTTGTTGTCGTCACCACAATGACTTCAATCCCAGCCAGACCAACACCCAGCACAAAAGCATGAAGATGATCCATTACGTCTCTCTATGAGCTTTGTAAAACGCGCCCCCTCAATAGCTGTTTTCATCACTACACCTGATGTAGGATCATATACCCACACCCAAACACGATATCGAAAAGACACAATGAAAGCACACCAGCCATCACAACACTGACCACAATGATGATAACCGCCATCGTTCTGATAGTGCGCATGAGGGTTCGAAATCTGAGTGGTCTGAAAACACAAAGGCATCTTTCTGTGGCAATTATAGCTGAAAAGACAAGGAGAGACATAACCAGAGACTGAAAGAACAGGAACATTATTGTTTACTAAAAACGTTGAATATGGGACCAGCCCATTCTTTCGTTATGAATTGTAAATATACGTGCTCAGCATAGAGTAGCAGTGAGGAAAGTTAAACTACGTTCACTCCAGCTAACGACCAAAGCAAAGAGACACAGGTTGACAACGATCCTGAAGACCCTGTTTATAGAACACTGCAATGGTTGATGATGTTAGCTGGTGCAGTACCAATCAAAAATAGCAGTACAAGCAGGTTGTTGTTTGTTTGACGAACAAGAAGGTTCCACTTCTGCCATGACAATATTGTAATTCAGGATTTGTCCCATGGTAAGAACTCCATCTCACTGAATACGACTTTGATACAGTCATCTGGCATTGATGATGAGTTTTGTGCTACCAGTATGCAATAGTTCTCAGACGTGTTATATTACGGAAAGACCACTTTCTCAGTCACATTCATCAGTGGCAAATAGATGAAGAGCCAACAAATTAAACTGCCGAAGATTTCTATTCTTTCAGTGGGGAAAACAAATTAAAGTCAATTCAGCGAAGTGTTAACCACGCGTATATATGTTTAGGCGTCTTAATGTTTGATTTGTTTGTTATTTCAATCGCACCAGGGTCATAAATGTGCACTGAATATTTAGGTGCAGCAAGCTAGTTACTGCAGTTGAATATTTGGCCTCATCTCTGTCACTCAAGGAAACTAAAACACTGTAAACATCCATGCCCGTGACCAAAATGTAGACTTGCTGTCATTGTTGGGTTCCCACCCTCTGATGGTTCCACATAAGGACAGATTTTTGGAGAACATTTTTAGTGATCAACAAGCTATTGAAAAAAACAATGGCACCATTAGCAGTGTAAAGTTGTAAGAGTATCATAATCATAATAAATAAGTAGTCGTTTGAGTTTTGAAGTTGCTGAAATTTGCGTCCTTTCCTGACAAAACTTGTAGTACGTTGTAATGCTAGGACAAGAAAGTTTTGACTTTTGGAGAACACGGTAGCAGAGATAGAGAGCGGTGTTGTGAATTTTCTTTTATCATTGGTCAAACATGTTATCTTATGTATTAACGCAAAACAATTGCTTTACAAAACGTACACCTACAACAGCGTGTGGTGTGTGTGTGTGTGTGTGGTGTGTGTGTGTGTGTGTGTGGTGTGTGTGTGTGGTGTGATCTGCGAGCCACGCGCGTGCGCATACTTTTAAAAGGCTTCACATGCAAACATTAAATTTAATCGATGACTGAAAAGCCATAAAAACCACCAATTATGGCCAAAGTGTGTCACCACACACACACACACACACACACCACAACAACACCACACACACAACACACACAACACAAGCACGCAGCACGCACAGGATATGCTTCGATGTTTGTGGAATTTGTTAAGTGCGAGCGTGCTCGCCGCGCCGCGCGCGCGCGCGCCCGCACAACACACACACACCACACACCACACCACACACACACACCACCATACACACACACACATATCTGCACTTGTGAGAGCTGGCTCTGATTAATACAGAACATAAATAATACATTGCGGTATGTAATTAATCGTGCTCTTCAAAGATCGAAATTACCTCTATGGTTGTGTGTTGTTTGAGTTTAGCATATATGTATGCGCTTGAATGTGACAGTATGTGCTCGCGCGCGCGCGCGCAGCGCGCGCGCGCGCCGCGCGCGCGCGGTCGTGTGGGTGTGTGTGTGTGTGTGTGTGTGTGTGTGGTGTGTGTTTGCGAATGCTTTGTATGGGTGGTGGTCGTTGGTGGTGGGCTGTCTGTATACACGTGTGGTGCGTATTGTGTAGGAAGGAAGGAATTCTGTTTTACGTCTCGTCACAATATAGTGTGGTTATTTGTGTGTGAGTCTCTGTGTGTGTATGTGTTTGCCGTGTGTGGCGTATGTGCATGTGTGTTGTGTGTGCGTGTTCGTGTGTGCGTGTGCGTTGGTCTGTCTGTCTGTCTGTTCTATCTGTGCATGTGAATGTGTTTGTGTGTGTGTGTGTGCGCATGTGTCTGTGTCTGTGTCTGTTGGTGTGTGTGCTCCGCGCGCGTCTCGCGCATACACACGATTTTGCATTCACTTTGTTCGTTTTGTGTATGTGCATGTTTGTTTGTATGATTATGTCGTGTTGTGTGTGTGTGTGTGTGTGTGTGTTTTGTGTGGTGGTGATTTTAGTTCTTGGTTTTTGGACGTGTACATGTTGTGTGATATTGAGTTTTTGTTATGTGCGTCCGTGTGTGTGTGTGAGCACGCGCGAGCGCGCATGCGTATGTGGATGTGTGTGATTGTGTGTGTGTGTGTGTGTGTGTGTGTGTGGGGTGTGTGTGTGGCATGCCATAGAGAGAGAATGGAAGAGAGAGCGAGAGAGAGTGTTGGTGTGTGTGTGCTGTGTGTGTGTGTGGTGTGTGTGTGTGTGTGTGTGTTGTGTGTTTTGCATTTGGTGTGTGTGTGGATTGTAGGGTATGTGTGAATGTATTCTTGTACGTGTAAACTGTTAAGATGTGTGTGTGGGTGTGTGCGAGCGCGCGCGCGCGTATGGTGTGTGTGTGTGCATTTGACGCTGTGCCTGTGGTATTAAGGGTATGTGTGAAAGTGTTTCTGTATATGTAAACTGTTACCCGGGTGTGTGTGTGTGTGTAGCTGTGTGTGTGTGTGTGTGTGTGTGTGTGTTGTGGTATTATAGGTTATGTGTGAATGTGTTCTTATCTGTGTAACTGTCAAGATGTGTGTGTAGATGTGTGCGTTCTTGTGCATTGCGTGCGTGCGTGACTGTGTCTGTCTGTGGTGTACGAGTGGTGTGTTGCGTGTGTGTGTGTGTGTGGTGGGTGTGTGTTGTGTGTGTGGTTGTTGTGTGTGTTTGGTGTGTTCTTTTTTAGTTTTAACGTCTATCCAACTATAAAGTGTTATTAGACGAACACACCCACACACACACACACACAACCCACAACCCACCCCCACACACACACACATATATATGATGATGTGTACGTGTGCGTGTGTGTCCGGTGTGGTGTAGTGAGTGAGAGGAGAGCCGTGCGATTATGCGTGTGTATGCGTTGGGTGCCCACCTGTGCCCTGTGCTAGGTGCAAGAGAGGGAGAGAGAGGGACTGTGTTAGGGACAAGAGGGGAAGGTTGGGGTGGGTGGTTCAGGGCTCGGTCGTCTTATGATCTCTGGTCGTTTTTTTTAGCCTCCTTTAGTGTCTGATGCTCCGGGGGACTTCCGGCTCTCCCCCTGCCACAGTTTCGTAGGATTGGCGCGAGATCTGCGTCCCGTCATGCTCAGTTGACCGTACTGGGCTCTGCACGGGGCCACAAACCAAAAGGTTCTTGTTAATTTTACACTGTGGTTCATCTCATTCTATTTCCCATTCGGCTTGACCTCCCCCCACTAGCCGTGACCTAAATGCGCTATAACTTTTTGTGAAGATTTGGGTCGCAGTGTGTTTTAATGATATGTTTATTTCGTCTCGTTGATCACGCGAGTCCTGTAGCGCGCCCCCGGTGGCGGGGGAGTGCAACCCAAGAACGGAGGTGACATGAAGTTCCCGTGCGGATTCGGCTCAGTTCAAACCGGCCCGAGATATGGGCACACCGGGGTGGGCCTTTGTTGTTAGCTAACCGGTCATTCTGTTATCGTTGCTTGCTGCAAAAAAGGGACTCTGCGCACCAGAGTATTCTTCCTCCGGCAAAACCCCCCGGAGCCCTTCCGTGTCGTTCCCCCAGCGTGCCGCCCCTCGTTTTTGCACCACATCACGGCCCCCCAGCGTGTTGGGTGTCGTACCGAGTTCTTTGCAAGCGGAGGCGCGAACCATCATGGCGCTGCGGGCGATGCAGGCAGCAATCGATAGGTTGACAGCACCGTCTCAACTCTCCGCCCACGGCGCCATTACAGATCACGGACGTAATGAGACAAACCGTAGCAGTTTCGACCCAACGTGGGAGACCTAGCCGGCACGTTACGAAGTACAGAGGGACGCAGGCATGCTCTGAAGAACGCCAGATAGCTTGTGAACGAGCCCCGGAGGTAACGCTAGACTACGGAACGCGAAGCCGCGCGTGCAGTCGCGTTGCTGCCACGCGCGCCGTGCCGGGGGGCCTGGGGTGTACGGGAGCGCGGCCCCCCGAGACCTCCGGCGGCGTCGGCCGGCGCTTTCTGCCTGTCGCGTCCGCCCGGGGGGGCTTGAGGTGGGCCGGCTGGTTGTGGTGTCGGGGACGCCCGAGACTTCCTTGTGGTTTCTGTCCCCCGCACATTTACGATCGTGTTTGCCCCGGCCCCCCCCTCCCACTCGTGTGTTTTGTGTGGCTTCTGCCTCCTGTACGGGCGGCCTCGCCCTCTTGCTGGTTGCCGGGCCCCTGTCTTGCCTCACACGTTACCCCCTATTCCCTGGCGGTGCATGGGGTC
>JADBJO010009782.1:55578-75578 GCA_016801955.1 Conus betulinus
AAAGATGCCTTTGTGTTTTCAGACCACTCAGATTTCGAACCCTCATGCGCACTAGAACGATGGCGGTTATCATCATTGTGGTCAGTGTTGTGATGGCTGGTGTGTGCTTTTCATTGTGTCTTTTCGATATCGTGTTGGGTGTGTATATGATCCTACATCAGGTGTAGTGATGAAAACAGCTATTGAGGGGGCGTTTTACAAAGCTCACAGAGAGACGTAATTGATCATCTGCATGCTTTTGTGCTGGGTGTTGGTCTGGCTGGGATTGAAGTCATTGTGGTGACGACAACAACAATAATGACGATCGTGAAATTACGTCAGGCAGTGACGTGGAGGTTAGGAACTTCTTCATTAATAATCTCGCCCAAGGAACTGGCTGTAACTAGGGTACTTGTTGGAAACTCTATTTTGTTCATCATTTGTATTTCTCCTGTAGCAGTCATTCGTTTCAGCCGGCTGTTTTACCAGACGTCAACTTTGGTCGACGAGGTCATAACTTGTTTTTTCTTAAGTGTCTCGGTAAGTGAAGTGTTCAGTATTATCAACGCTACCTTCAATTTCTTTGTCTATTATGTTATGGGGTCCCGCTACAGAGAAACATTGTGGTCGTTGGTAAACAGAAAAGAAAAGACAACAAAACTGTGAGCTGTGCTGGAACAAATGCCAGGACGTTGAACACACACACACACACACACACACACACACACATACACACATGAACAAACAGAACCAATTAAGCACCGCTTGATGATTCCTGACTGATTTAAAAGCTAAAACGATTTTGGGTTGGCAGCATATCTTTTGTTGATTCATGAATGAATCTGAACCTCGAAGTCCAACACGCAGATTTACTTGGATTGTTATCAGAGACAAAATTAAAAAAATTGTGTCAGAGAGAACCAGAGTCTTCTATTAGCCTTATATATGGACAAATAGACTAGTCTGTCGGACTTTCTCCTGGGACGAATTCAGATATTCCTTTTTCTAATAGAATAAGTTTTTTTTAATTAGAGAAACAAAACAAATTCTGGACTGTGAACTAGAACAAACTCAGACCCCCCTTCATCAGAACATAGTTTATTGACTGATGAAAGTCTTCAAAGTCGAAAGAATAAATATTTTCTGCTAGAAAACTTTCTTAGGCTGCACAAGAAGTTTTCGGTTTTATGGAAGGAACAAAACACCTGGCTGCCTGTCAACCAAGAACATCTTTACTAATGGGCAGATCGCCCTGATATATTTTACCATTTTTTCAACCTGTTGGAAAGAATTGTCACTGCTGTTACGCAGACAGTAACATGGTAAAGAATGTTTTTATCGCGCATCATTCTGTTTGATAACACTGACTACTAAAGACACATGGCTATTTTTTTTTCCACTGACTCGCCCTCTGAAAGTGAAGTTACTGTGCACAGGCAATACATTTTCAGTTTCCAGTTTTTGTGATCCAACACCCAAACAGAAATAATCATAGTGGTGAAAAAAAACCCTCAAGGAATGGTTTCTTATGGAGGAAAATATATATATATATATATATATATATTTTTTTTTTGCAGTCCCAAATTCTGCGCCACCTCAGAGGCAGTGCACCCACGCCGCTCATTATGACACCCCGTCCACAGCCACAGCCCGGCCGGTCCCGCCGCAGCCCCGGCACCGGCAATCCACAGGGAGCAGTCAATGTCAAGTCGTCAAGAGGCAACCCACCAGAGGAGACACTGCGCTGCTGCCGAGTCACTTCGGTGGTGTTCAGTGGCGCCTGTTCTGATCTAACATATGCAGGACGCCACCTACTAAGCCCCCTACTAACGACAATAATTGCTTAGTCGCGGAGCCGGCGTGAGTGAGCTCTCCCTCCGGAGGGCGCCACCACGTCCGTCCAACGACAGCCCCCCATGGACTCGCCGATACCGGTGACCCCGACGGAACCAAACCAAGGTCACAGACGTGGAGAGGACATCGAAACTGAGGTCAACATGAGAGCAGGGCATGAAGCGCCACAGAACCTGAGACATTTTTTTTTTAATGCTGATCGATGAGAATGAGGATGATGTAGATGATGCTACGGATTTCCATTTCGGTCTGAGACTACATGACAGGGCTGTACTCTACGCTTCCTTTCATAATATACCCCGGCGTCAACCAGGCCTGAGAGATACAGGCACCTGCAGTGTTGGTCAGGGAAATTTGAGCAACACTCTCAGAAACGCATCCATTAAGTGGATGAAACTCGACTGTGTGGTCCCAGTCTTCCCAACTGAGTCCGCAGCAAACTCAACTCTGGGTAGGAGCCGGTCGGGGCAGAGAAAAAAAACCCACATGACTCTGATGGGATTCGAATCCACGACCTCCGAGCCGGGAGTCCGCGACGCTAACCACTTCGCCACGGCGGCTGAAAATATATTTTTTTGTAGCTGGAATTTCTATCAATGCATTCGGTGAGTTTACTGGACAAAGGTTCGTCCTGATATCTATACATGTTTCCAAGATAATGGATCATTGATAAGTTGAGTTGTCATTATTAAAACTTTTATTTCGTTTTTTCCTCTGGAGTGAGACCAAGCTAGCAACAGACTTTACCAATCTTCAATCAATTTTGATTACAGTTGGACATTCATTCTACTGTTGGTGGTGTGCGCGAGTTAGGAGTATATGAGCAATTCCTTTAACATTTTAAAGGAAACATCTCTATAATTCTTCTGCGCGTCTTCTCCTCTATGTGTGCTGGATGAATACAAGCAGCAATATTTCGGGGTGATAGCATGCAGCTTCCTTGTTTATTGCTGTTTATGTTGTTTTGCGTTTACGTACTATTTGCAGATTGTCTACTTTAGAATATCTATCTATCCAATGAATTATATGTAATCCAGTTCAGTATGCGGTTTTCGTTGGAGAGTTGTCCAGCCTCTGTAAACAGACTCTACATTGGGATGGTGTGGAAAACCCCTGCAGAGTAGGAGTCCTTGCAGGTGGATAGACTCATTGCCAGGTAGAAAAGCCTTGCATACCACACGTACAACACAAACGTAATGCAGTTCAGAAATCGTCAGAGCTGTGTGAGAGTGTTTTACGTCTGCACCCTGGACTGTAAAGGCCAGAGCTTGGTTTCAAGAGCATTTTGGCTGGAGTTTTTTTTAGACCCTGAATGTGACTCCACATTTCAATTTCGATCCCAGAGCTCTGATGTCTTTCAGAGCTGCAATTTTTTTTTTTTTCCGCTAACTTCATTATGGATTTAGAGAAGAAATTTAAAGAGTCGTGTATGTGTGTCAACTGAGTTTTGGGTATAAAGAACTAAAGCCATTGCTTTCCTCTCAATGCTCAAATTTTACCCACGCGTGACGTGGACTGGAGCTGAATGTCTGTAAATGTTTTTTGTTTGCGTCGTTTTTTTTTTGTTCTTTTGTTTTTACTTTTGGCAATGGACTTTTCAGTGTTGTAAAATTTGATACCAAAAAGGTCAGGAGACAGGATGGTTTCTTGGAGAACACAAAATTCCTCCTCATAAATTTCGAGCAAAGTGGCTCACACACTGACAATTCTAGAACAAGAAATCTATAAGTGAAGTTAGGATAACTCTCACAGAAAGTATAAAGGGGCCCCTAATCTGATACCACAGTCAAGTTCAATCAGAGGATTGCAATGACATATTCGTCATACCGCAAAGCATGATGTACGTTATTTCAACTTTGATTAAACAGTCAATGGTTAATCGACAGTTTCTACTGCAACTGCTCTGTAGAACCGAGGTCATCGCGTTTGTGTTTCCATACAAGATGCGAGTTAGTCTCTTTTTTTTTCAATGAAGTTACATAGATAGCTTGTTAGCACTATTAGACGGTGGTTCGAGATTTGTCAGGATTGGGGGATAAATGATATCATGATCACCTGTGGACAATAGGACTCTTTCCTTTACGAAGGAGGAAAGAGTGCTATTGTCCAGAAGTGATCATGAACTTTACGAACAATATTATGATAGAATGATAAGAATGGAAACATTTGCTCCCTATGTTCACACAGTTTGTACTCTTAAATCAAGCTAATGCTGCCCATGGCACCAAATTGCCAAACAGACATAGGCACGAGACAATTATGACAACAATAAAGTTTCCGTTTTCAGGCATCAAATCGCCTAACACACATAGAGACACACTGCAGAACTTCTGGAACACCAAAGCTTCTGGAACAGAAAAATGTGGCACACACAACAAACAAGGACACTTTCGTAGGCAAGCGTCTAACCAACCCAAACGGCGGCTCCATTACAGCGGCTCTAGTGAATGTAGATGACCTTGCTCACAAGTTAAGATTACCATCACCATCTCCTTCAGAAAAGGTCAAGTATGGCCAATGGTATGGACGACACAAACACATTGCATGCAAAAGCAAAAATGGGGGTGGCACCGTACCATAGTTGTGTACTTTCCCCGGGGAGTGCTGCCCAAATTCCAAGCTGCTGAGAAATAATCATATTCCACTGTGACTATAAAGTATTCCACCTTCAATAAATCTATGGTAATTTAGCTGGCACAGAATGCATTCAGAATACTTGTCTTCACTTTTCAGTTGGCATGATGATGGGTTGAGTAATATGGTATATCTCTAAAAATGGTTGAATCGAAATGCCAGTTAATCATGTGCGATGTTGACTAACACTAATAGTCGGGCAAACTGATACCGCTATATTCACTGTATGGCTTCCATTTCCATCTGTCCAATAACTGACACCTTAAATCATGTGTTTAAGCCACTGCTGAGATATGGAACAAGATAGAGGATACAGCGGCAGAGAGCTGGAGAGAGGGAGAAGCAGACATAGAGGAGAGTCAT
This sequence comes from Conus betulinus, assembly GCA_016801955.1. Taxonomy (NCBI): domain Eukaryota; kingdom Metazoa; phylum Mollusca; class Gastropoda; order Neogastropoda; family Conidae; genus Conus; species Conus betulinus. The sequence goes on from JADBJO010009782.1 coordinate 60,409, forward strand.
CATTATTATTCTCCTTCAGTTGTGTTGACGGTGGGAGCCGTTTTCAAAGTCACAAATCTCCTTGTCTCTCAATCGTGAGACAATTCAATTGTGTTGACGGTGGGAGCCGTTTTCAAAGTCACAAATCTCCTTGTCTCTCAATCGTGAGACAATTCAATTGTGTTGACGGTGGGAGTCGTTTTCAAAGTCACAAATCTCCTTGCCTCACGATTGAGACACCTGTATGCAAATTCCTGGATCAACAGATCACAGACATCAGAGATGTTTTTGAAGCAGGAGGTGTGTCGTTGTCCCTTTCTGTTTTCTGCTTCAGCTTTCTCCTACAGGTCTGCTGACATCAAACCTGTCTTTGTGTTTCTGATCAATGGCCTACATGTTCCGGCTTTCTTCTATTGACCTCTGTCAGTGGTTAGCATAAAAAGTAAGGTGAGAGTCACCAACCGCAAACTAAACTATTTTAGACTCCTGATTTCTTCGCTGGTCTTGTGTAACTGTCAGAGGCAGCCTTTCTTTTTTTTTTTGATAATTCATTCAGTCTTGCCAACATCATTCTTCTATGGGTCAGCCTGGCTTGTTTTTTTCTATTTCTGCCGCTCTCTCTCTGGACTGCTTCTTGCTGATTTGCTCCCGTCTCTTAAGAGACACTGATGCTCTCTTCTGTTCTTGCTCTTCCCTCACTTTTCTCTGTTCATCCACATGCTTCTTGTGAGAGCCTCTCATCAGCCTGCAAAGATGATGGGTTTACTGGTGTGTACAGTTTTTCTTTTCCAGCAAAGCGCTGCACAGCTGATTTGTCACTGCCCTTCAATCCATACTTGACAGTTTGCACTGCTGACAATGTTGAAATTTTTATGCGGTTCGATTTTGTTTTCAGTATGTCTCCCATTTGGCTGAATGATGACTCCACTTTGGGGCCATGGAAACAAGTAAGGAGAGCACTTGCCATGCTGTACAGGTGGGAATACTGGTTTTCACTGTTGACTGCTGCCCACCATTTGTCCGCTGCAACATTCTGACCTTTCTCCCAACTTGGCAGGCTTTTTGAGGTACAAAACTGATCAACTTTAGAGTTGAACTTGTCAGTAAGTTTATCCAGTTTGGTCTTTTTTTTCTTCATCATCAGCACAATCCTCCACTTCTTGTGGTGACAAAGTCAAAACATTGGAGACCAGAATTGGTAGGCGTTTCAGGCCTTTCTGCACTGCACTGTTGTCATGTTCTGATGCAGGATCTAGCGCCGACATTGCCTTCAAAACTGGGTTGTTTTAAAGGCAGTTTCTGTTGCAGGTATTTGCCACAAGAGATGAAGGCAGCCTGAGCTGTCTGTAGGAAAGACATACAGAGTTTGCCTTTGGCTTGAGGTCCACCCAGCTCTCTCTATGTGAAGGAGCCCACATGCATGTCTTGAAGCTCCTGTAGACTGTCTGTTGTTTCTAGTGACAGGTATTCCTGACTGGTCATTTCTTTGGACTCAGATGCTGAAAAGCCTCAGGTTTGACGAACATGGCCAAAAATCTTTTGAAGAGTGTCACCTGGTGGTCATGCAGGAGATGAACGCTGCATTCATCTCTCTGGAAAAGGCACACATACTCTTTCATGATAGCCAGGACAGCAGAATGCCTAGAACGAGCTTTGTCCACACACAATGTGCGAACAATTTATATGCCATTCTTGTTCACATTCGCTTGCGACCATCATCTTTGAAGAGAAGCCTCCGCTTGTACTTGTAAAATTCTCCGTCGTCCAACAGCCGATATATCCTTGCAGATGCTGTCCACTATGGGTCTGTAGAGGGCTTTGTCCTCTTTGGACAGAAAGGCAAAGGCATACAGGGTCAGGGGCTTCAACTGCAGCAAGGTCTGTTGTGCAGCATCATGACAGGACAGCATCTGTGAGCCACAAAATTCTGTGGTGTTGAATACCTCATGTCAAGAATGAAGCATATTTCTTTCAGTGTGTCCTGACCGACGGATGACCAGTAAAACTCACTGTGCACATCCATGAACAGCCCTTCAGCCCAGTTCTTGAATGGAGCACAGAATTTTTTTCGCAGCGTTGTGCATATGGTGGCACACATCTCCATCGATGTCGAGAAGATGAGGGGCTTTTTCTCTCGATTCTCACCTCCAGTCCTTGTTTTGCTCCCCTCATCACAGCACAAGAATCAAGCAGTACGCTCAAACAATTTCTCCAAGGAATCTCAGGATCAGTGAAGAAATTGTTTGCAGCTTCAAAAACACTGTTCGAGTCCACTCTGATCAGCTGGAGCGATGTCAGATGCTGGGTAGTCAGCTTTTTGCTAGCAGGATCAATGAAGTTGACAAGGATGGCAAGGACTCTGGCAGTGGTGCTACTACTGGTTGCCTCATCAATGTTGAGGGAGAACTTCTGCTCCTTGATGATGTTGAGAGTCCTGGCCTTAAATGATGCAGCTAGACCATGCTTCATCTTGTATGAGGCAGTAGTTCTGTCCACTGAAAGCTGGGCAAGTGCTTCTGGGTCAGCAGCCAGACTCTTGGCTAGGTCGACGATCGCTGGTGCAGCAGAAGAAGACCAACCTTGTTTCCGCCATGATAGCCAGTACAGCAGCCTGGAATCAAACACAATTATTTAACACGTGTTGTACTGTATACTCTTCAAAAAGTTTATCTTATCTGACTGCCATTTCCTTGAATATTCTGTTGTGTTTTGCTTTGAGAGAGAGAGAGAGAGAGAGAGAGGGAGGGAGGGAGGGAGAAAATCATGTGGCTTATAGCCCCGTCAACAAGAGCCAGAGAGAGAGAGAGAGAGAGAGTACATATACTGTATGTAAGTATGAGTGCGTGCATTGTGCATTTGTGTGTGTGTGTGTGTGTGTGTGTGTGGGGGGGGGGGGGGGTGTGTGCGCACACACGCATGTCCATGTGTATGTTTGCGCATGTGTGTGCAAGACAAAGAAGAAACTGGAAAAAAAAAAAAGAAGAAAGGGAGAATGTGAATCACATTTTTATGAACTTTTAAATGAAACAAAGTATAGAATCTTAAAAAAAAAAAAAAAAAAAAGCATTAAAGAAACGATAAACCCAGAAAAAAAACATAAGGAGAAGCTGGTTGGGGGAAGGAGGAGTGATAGGAAGAAGAAAATATATCAATTTTAATAAAGATCGATTCAGAAAGAAAAATAAAAGTAGAATGGAAAGAGAGAGAGAGAGAGAGAGAGAGAGAGAGAGAGAGAGAGAGAGAGAGAGAACATGCAACCTATGTCCTTTCTCTGACTCTACAGTCACACACACTCTCTCACTCTCTTCACACACACACACACACACACACACACACACACACACACACACACACACACACACACACTCTGACTCTTTCCCTCCAGCTCTCTCTTCTTTCTTTGTCTTTCTTTAAAGTAATTTTGCCTGAACTGCATTTACCTCCTGGTTACTTCTCCTGTCTTCCATTGGTACAACTGGTCCACTTGCTTAAGGCTTTGATTCACTGCATTCAGCACTTCCACCAGACTCTGCAGTCAACACCGGATGCTGAGGTCCTTGGGTCTGAAGCAATAGTAAGAAAAAGTCTGTAATGAAATGAAGCACAAGATGCGCATGATATTGTATCATTTTTACATTACGTTGAGAAAATAATACTGACACTGACAGGAAATATAATACAGAACGCACACTAGAGATTCATTATAACATGTAAGAATACAGGTAGTACTTAATGACTCGAGTCTGGTCATGTTCTTCAGCCAAAACAACTGACCATTTTCCGAAATCCTTTCAATATCTTTTGATGGTGGATAAATCACGGAGGATTCTGATTCCTTTACAGAATAATGCAAGAGAGAGCTGACTATGGATCATATTTAAAATGTGCAAATTGTGAAAGGTTTAACTCATTGTGTGCCCACAAGCAGTAATACATACATATATCTATATATATTTATGACCTTCCACCAAAAAAAGTCTTAACTCGGTTTTTGAAAGTTCTGAGATATACATATATTTACAATTTACAGATTGTTCTGATTAATGTGATATAAAAATGAACGCTATAGGGCAAAAAATAAGAAAGTTATGGTCATTTGAAGTGGGTTACCCAGCCGATGGCCATTTTGAGAAAACGGCTTCTTAATCAAGTTTTTGCTATCATCTCCAGCATATTTTCCTTAGCAACGGCATCTTACTTTTTACCATACTTCCCAATATTTCACATGATGCAATAATAGGCATATTTGCAATGCTAGAAAATGAAATTCACATTCTGGTTTCTTGCTTTTATACAAAATTTGCCTTTAGAAATTGGCAAGAAAAGTCAAAAAGTGATGACATTAAGAAAAATGACAATTCTTAATTCTTTTCATTCTCAATGATGTGTGTGTGCCTAATTTACAACCACAGACGGGGTAAATAGTGTAAAATAAAAGTAATAAACTTGTAAAATCATCACTTCTTCCTTGATTGTAGTTGTAAGTTTAAAAAAAAAAAGTGCAAAAAGTACAAAAAGGCCCTGTAGTCACTGCAGTGTAATAACTATTCAGCACTGTCACAGTTCTAACTTTTCACTGAAATAAATTAGATTCTTGCCAAGGTTTAATGTTTCATGCATTGCATCAAGTAAACAATGAAGTAAATATATAAAAATGAAATAAAAATACTTATCAGTAAAATTTAGAGAGTGGGGGGTTAGTTGCCCACAAGGACATTGACAAACAAAGCACAGGACAAGACACGATGCATTTCGACCCTCTGGGTCTTCTTCAAGCAAAAAAAAAAAAAAAAAAAAAAATCACATTTAACATTTAGGACAGTACAAAGAACGAAGAGAGACTTATCTGATGTCCATGTGGTGTGCTGTGAAGAATGGCCGACAGAAGGAAATGACAGAGGGGATTATGGGAGAGGAAAAGGAGGAGGGGGGGGGGGGGGGGTGCGTGGAGGGAGGGGATGAGTGAGGCGATGGGGTTGTGTGATTAGTTTTAGTGGGGTGGTGTGGTATATGCGACGGTCGTGGTTAAGATGTATTGATAACAATGCTAAGAGGGGGGCAGTCTGATATATATATATATATATATATATATATATATATATATATATATATATATATATAATGCTGAACAATTAAGTAGTGGGGGAAAACAAGTGCAGGTTAACAATTCTTCCATCATTATAGTAATGACTTGGCAAAGATTTGAATTTGAGAGGGGAAAAAAATTAAGATGAAGTAAATGGGAAAATGTATATCGTAAGTATATATTTATAGTATATATAAGTATTTATAAGTATACACATAAGTATATATATATATATATATATATATATATGAAATAAAAAAATATATATATAAGGGATAGTAATAGTAATAATAATAATAGTGCTAATAATTAAAATAAATAAGTAGAAGAATAAAACGACAGTAACTGTAATTTAATAAAAAAAAAAGGGAGGGTGAGGGTGGGGAGGAGGGTAGTGTGTGCGTGTGTGTGGGGGGGGGGGGGGGGGGGGGGGGGAGAGGAGAGTTCATACATCTCCATCCACTATGAGGTGGGGGGTGGGGGTGGGAGGTTCATACAAATAGTGCTGTTGAAAAAGTAAACAATGCTGTAGGATGATGTTTATTGTAACAGGTGAAATAATGTGTTGGCGTTAATGTAGTTATGTACAGATGTTGGTTGAGAAGAGATAGCAATGCTCAATGAGAAACAGGGTATCATGTGTTACACTCACACACACAAACAAAAAGAAAAGAAAAAAAAGAAGGGGGGGGGGGGGGGGGGGGGGAACCACATGTAAACAGTATTATTGGTGAGTTATGATGGTAATAATTGTCACACATATCCACACACGCACACACACACACACACACACACACACACACACACACACACACATATATACATATATATATATATATATATATATATATATATATATATATATATATTATATATATATGTGTGTGTGTGTGTGTGTGTGTGTGTGTGTGTGTGTATTTGTTAAAAACAGAATGGTAAAAGGAAGTTTTAAAATCGACAGCTCTGTTTCGAGCGCTGGCTCTCGTCAGGATCCTGTCGATTTTAAAACTCCTTTTACCATTCTGTTTTTAACAGATGTTGCTCCCCAAGGGGTCGAGCATTTTAAGAATTCTATTAGGCATTTTAGCGGTATTTTTGATATATATATATATATATATATATATATATATATATATTGATTTATAAACAAAGCTTGCTCTTATGTCTCAGATTTCAAAAAATAGGGGGGGGGGGGGGGGGGGTTGATAAGCCTTCATATCTGCAGTGGTAGATGATTCTGCCTAACTGACAGTATGTGCTTGAGTTGGGTGAATGGGGAATAATAAATGCTTCTCAAAATGAACCTTCAGCAAGCTTATAGTCTCCAAAGCAGGAGACCATCTCCAATGGGGAGGAAGCTCACTAATATATAACTCCTGGTCAGATACCGGTATTTCGAACCTGATTGTTTCTCCTCAGTGACCGCGGAAAGTGGTAATTTGACTCCTCTGCCTTTTCGGTTTTAAGAAGAATGCTATACCAGAAAAAGGCTGGTGTGCAATACCATAGTATGTTTGTTGAGTTTTCAAAAAAAACTAACCAAAGGTGCCACCTAAGAACAAAAGTGTGGAGAGGAAAAAAGTTGCTGAAAACTAAAAGCATAATGCAAACAGTATAAAATGTAAGGGGACAATCTTTGAGCCTATGCTTGAGGATCCATTCAAGGATGCAACGGAGATCAAAAGATATGGAACAGTCTGAGTGGTCAGCTCTGCTGTTCAATAACTCAAGCATTGTCAATGGCTAAGAATTGTGTAGAACAACCTTTATTAGTGCCGAGCTAGCCGCCATCCTAATGTCCTTAAATTATATTCTTTATCTCCATCTGAATGTCAGTCACGTACTAGTATGTACTGATTCTAGATCTGCTCTTGAGCAATCCAGTCTTCAAATTCAAAAATCCGTTTGGAGATGATAACAGAAATAAATCATGTTATACATCTTTTATCCGATAAAGGCATATCAGTTAGTTTTTGCTGGGTCCCCTCTCATTGTGGCATTTCAGCAAATGAGAGAGTCGATCAGGCTGCAAGAAAGGCAGCTCGAAAAGTTGAAGGTTCAATTTCCCTTAATATTCCTTTGGATTTAACAGAATGCAATATTCTTCTAAACAAAACATCGGATGAAAGTTTCAGAAACTTGATAATGAAATCGGATACTCAGTATTATCAGAGTTGTGTTAAATTTTGTGGCAAAATCAACTCGAAAACCTCGTCAAGCAATCACCTTGCTTCTCTGTCTAGAGAGATTAGAAAGTTTACTGCACAGAATGCGGTTAAATTCCCTTCGTACGAAGTTCTGTAAAAACATTAGATGTATGTGTGGAGAAACACTCGGTGTAGGACATCTATTAATCAATTGCCCAAGAGCAAGGGAATTATATCGTCAGTCGGGCGTTTGTAGTTTATCTGACGGATCCAGTCCGTCATCTGTGTCCAAAATTTTGAATGACTACTCTTTTCTTTCCTCAGTTTGTAAATGTTTGTTACACAGCCCAGTGGGCTTTTACCTTTGAAGTTCTATCCTTTAATATTAGATTGTTAATTACTTAGCATTACTTACAGTACTCTTGCTCCTATGCTACACTCAGTTTGAAGCGTATTGCCTAAATCCGGAAAATTAAAACATTTACATACAAACGCGCGCAGACACACACACACGCACGCACACACTCACGCACGCATACACGCGCGCGCGCGCGTGCACACACACACACACACACACACACACACACACACGCGCGCGCGCGCGCGCGCTCACACACAAACTCACATCCACACTTTGTCCCTCTATCTGGCCATCTCCAGTCTCAACTCATATCATAGGGAATGTTTTTTCATACAACACATTATCAAGAAACTACCACACAGTTAATACGCACATTTCATATACTTCAACACATCGTCTGATATCACTTTTAGTGGAAGGACGTTAAACTGAAGAAACTGAACACACACACACACACACACACACACACACACACACATATATATATATATATATATATATATATATATATATATATATATATATATATATACTGCTAAAACGCCTAATAAAAATTCAAATTGGGGAGCAACATCTGTTTAAAATAAGGTATCAAAAGGAAGTTTTAAAACCTACAGCACTGTTTCGAGCGCTTGCTCTCTTCAGGAGAGCAAGCGCATCCTGAAGAGAGCAAGCGCTCGAAACAGTGCTATAGGTTTTAAAACTTCCTTTTAATACCTTATTTTAAACAAATATATATATGTATATACATATGCCTCTGTGTGTGTGTGTGTGTGTGTGTGTGTGTGTGTGTGTGTGTGTGTGTGTACATATTTACTATATGGTGACGAGAATTAGTTGTAACACTCGCATAATCTTGGGATGTGAGTGGGAGGTGTGTCTGAGAGAGAGTTTGGTGTTTGAATGTGTGTGTGTGTGTGTGTGCGTGTGTGTGTGTGTGTGTTTAATTTGGAATGGAGCTGTTTGATTGTACAGAAAAAGCCTTTCCAAATCGAAAGCTTGAAAAATAAAAATTGAAATCCGTAGGAGACTTATTCTTCCTCACCACACTTCATTATTGTCTTATCTTCTGTTGGACGGTGCCGGCATTTTGGAAATCTAACAGATCATCCAACACACAAACATGCGCGCACGCGCGCGCGCGCACGCACGCACACGCACACACACAGACACACACGCACACACATTTCTTTTTTTCTGTCCATTCTTCTGTGCCACCTCACGCCGCTCATACCGACACCATGTCCACAGCCACAGCCCGGTGAGTCCTGCCGCAGTCCCGGCACCGGCAATCCACAGGGAGTAGTCAATGTCAAGTCGTCAAGAGGCAACCCACCGGAGGAGACACTGCACTGCTGCCGAGTCACTGCGGTTGTGTTTAGTGGCGCCTGTTCTGATCCAACGTACGCAGGACACCCCCTACTGACGACAATAATTGCTTAGGCGCGGAGCCAGCGTGAGTGAGTTCTCCCTCCGGAGAGCGCTACCACGTCCGTCCAACGACAGTCCCCATGGACTTGCCGACCTGCCAACTGGTGTGGCGTGCAGCACGAGCCCAGTCACCGTCTTCTCCCCGTGGGGATGTCGAGAGGCTGTCCGTAGGTGAGCAATGAGCTACGTATCAAAGGGCTTCAGAGTTCGTCAGGACGATGACTTGTGTTGTCCGGTTGTGTGGGGGTGCCTGGAAAGACTCCATGTACTGTTGTCGTGAATGACTTAACGTCAGTGTGAAGACTGTGTGATTAGGGCCGGACGCGGCCAAGTGCATGGACTATCCGTGATGATACTGCTGTGGGTGCCAGCCTGGGCTGCTTTGTGAAAAAAATATGTTATTGTGACATCGTAGTAAGCTTACCTAGTGTTGTTGCGCGTCCTCGATGATAGTGGCGAGAGTATATTAATGGTCTGCAAAAGAAAAATAGAAACTTAACTTGTTGCCTAGCTGTCTATATGTTCGTGTGGTGTGGGTGTGTGGAGAAAAGTTGTACACGCATCCAAACTTCTTCAGGTGAGAGTTCGACAGCAAAACACGCACCGCACACCATCGTTACATCTGGTGACCCCGTCTTGTAATATCTGGTGACCCCGTAGTTGAAACTTTGTTTTGACCATCAAATTCAAAATTGTCTTGGTGAGGATTTGTTTTTGTGTCCCTGTAGTTGCCCCAATTAATAAGGATAGATCACGTTCACAGACTTTCCTTTTGAGCAATTGAGTTGTCTTGTATATTTTGTTGTATGACTGTTTGTGTCTAATTTCTTTCCCGTCTCCGGCGTAACGGTGTTTCTCCTTTTGTATAGTTTCTGGAGATACGAGGGCCTAGTTCTTCCTTACTTTGTGGGCATTATTTTCATTATCTTCGGTTCTTTCTGATTGTTTCTGTCTTTCTTTACTTTGGGAATGTGTTGCTTCTTCAGCATTCTTAGGGTTCTTTTCTATTGAATTGAGTGAGTGTGCAAATGGCTACCTTGAACCAGTTTAAAAAATCATTAGTTATTTTGAATGCTTATTGTTTGAAAAAAAAATTGATTACATTCCCGTTACTATTGTCGTGCCATTGCTGAATTTATGCTTATGTTTATTGTTTAGTAGTGTAGGATGTGCTTTTACTTAATCTCTGTGTTCCCCACCCCTTGGACTGCCACCTCCCGTTCCTACGGTCTCATGAGCCGGATGCAAGTGTTGCAGGATTAGTCCATCCACCTCTGTAGGTTTACTATCCAGATAGTCTCCCATTCTCTTCTCGCACCTGTGTCTGGCGTCCCGATCTCCTGTTCGTAGAGGGCAGGGGGAGAGAGAAGCCGTCAACCAGGTGATTTTTTTTTTTTTTTTGTCCCTTCAAGTGTTTTGTTGATTATTTGGCATTGATTCCCGATTGCGTTTTCTTTCTCCCATATCCCTTAATTCCTGTTTCACTGTTTATTCCTTTTTTGTTTTGTGTTTTGGTTGGGTTTGAGTAATACTTAAACATTTTAAAAAGAGTGATTGTCGTTAGTGTTTGTTTGAAAAGAAAATCTTCTTTGGAATATACATATGTATAGTGTAGTGGACAGAGGTTTGAAACTTTTTTTTTTTTTTTTTTTTTTTTTGCTTGTGATAGCAGTTGTTTATATTTGGTCCACTAGTGTTTGTGTCCGGTTGGACAGGGCATTATTTCATATTTTCATTATGGCGCAGAAGGCTAAGGAAGACAGACCTGTTGTGTCCTCTGTGGATGAGGACAAAGTTTTAGCTAAGTATTTACAACGAGGTAAGGTATGCGGTCTGAAGGGAGAGGCTCTGTTGGCTTACGTTGATAAATGTTTTACCCAAGATATGGACAGAGAGGAGAGAATGCGGTTGAAAGAATTTCAGTTGAAGTTACAGGAAGAAGAGATAACTAAAAAAGAGCACGAGCGAATGCAAGTCGAAGCTAAAAGAAGGCAGATACAAAATACAAGAGCAAGAGGAAACTAAAAGAATTGAGCTAAAAAATTTTTAAAAAAGATAGAGGAAACTAAAAGAATACAGTTGCAAGTGACTTCTCAGCAAAGTGCAGTCTCAGGACAGGACAGCGAGAGTCAGGGATCTGGTTTGCCCAGGACTAACGCCCATGGTCCTACCTTTCCCAAGTTGTCCCCTTTTAAAGAAAGAACTGACGACATAGATAGTTACCTGTTTCGTTTCGAAACACATGCTCGTTCCTTAGGTTGGTCAGAGAGTTTGCATTGCTCGAGGGTTCCGCTTTAAACTCTCTATCACAGTCTAACAGAAAATAATGTTGTGTCTTACGAGCTTCTGAAAGAGAGCTTGCTGAAAAAAATTTCAATGTACTCCAGATGGGTTTTCGTAAGCGTTTTCGTGAGGCTAAGTCTAGCACAGATGAACCTTTCGAAACCTTCGCGGTTGAGCTTAGGCGTTTGTTTGACTATTGAGTTTCATTATCAAAGATTGATAAGTCTTTTGAAGGTCTGGTGGATCTTGTCTTGCGAGAACAGTTTTTGGAGTGCGTTTCTAAGGACTTCACTACTTTTCTGTGCAAAAAGGATGAGAAATTTTTTTGTGACATGATTAAGTCTGCTGAGTCGTACAGACGTGCTTATCCTACTACGGTGCTTTCTAGGAAAGCTGATGTAAACATTTTTGCTTCTGTTGCTTATGGAACTTCTTGGCGGTCTGATAGAACTCCATACTGTGGTCAGTCTGATAGAGGACACAGGTACTCTACTTTTCAGAGTACTGGTCAGAGCCCGAGTTCCTCAGCTGGTCGTGGAAACAACTTTGGTAGTAACCGTTACCGTGGTCGTGGTACCCATCATACCTCTGGTAGTAAGAGTTCCTTAGGAAGTGCTTTTGATCAGTTTGCCAGTGTTGTGTGTTTTCTGTGCAAGAAGACAAGACATGTAGCTGCTACGTGTTCATGGAAGTCTGGTAGAAACCGTTGTATAATTTGTACCCTTGGCCACCCAGGTAAGTGTCCTTTTGTGGTTGGTAATTCTACTGTTATCGAGAATTCAGCTGACGGTAAACATTCCAGTGCTGCTTGTTCTGTTATTGATACCCCTTTTGCTTGTCTAGCTGCTGGAGAGTTCACAGGCAAGTTACATTTGGAGTCCGATTCTGTGAATGGCACTTTGAGTTCTGTTCTGCTGCGTGATACTGGTGCTGCTATCTGTGGCGTTCGAAGGCGGTTACTTTCTGACACTCAGATGTTAGGAACCACAGTGGAGTGTGTGTTTCTTTGGTGGGCGGGTAGATGAATTTCCACTGGCTACAGTTTCAGTCAGTTGTCCTATTTTGTGGGCGATTTAACTTCTTGTGCCTTGGATAGCGCTGTCGCAGATCGCATCGTGGGTAAGTTTCTGTAAGCAGTGAGTCCAGTGATGTGCCTAGCGAACCTTTCTCTTTAGCTGCCGTTACGAGGGCTAGAGCTAAACATGTTGTGACAAAAAGCCTTTGTGTCGGATCCCTGATGATCTGAACATTTCCCGTTCTGATCTTCTTCAGAAACAGAAGGATGATGCGTCATTGAAGTCGTGCTTCCAGTTAGCGTTTTCTGGTGAGGTGAAGAAGTCAGGTACAGCTACCTTTTACTACTACTTGTCTGATGGTGTTCTGTACAGGCATTTTGGCAAAAATGATGTCTCTTTTGATCAGGTTGTTGTTCCGGTTGAACTCCGACCTACAGTGTTGACTGCGGCGCATGATCTGATTTTGTCGGTTCATTGTGGTTCTCGGCGTACCGTATCTAGAGTTTTTGACAAGTTCTTTTGGCCTGGAGTGACTGTGGATGTAGTGAAGTATGTTGTTTCCTGTGATGTGTGTCAGAAGGCAGTATCAAAGGGTAGAGTTTGTCCGGTACCCCTTGCGTCTGTTCCACTCATCAGTACTCCATTTGATCGTGCTGCTGTGTCTACTTCTGATGTTGTACCAACAGTCCTTCTTTCACGAGGTACTTAAGTCCTTTGGTCAGAGATAACACCTTTGACTTGAGACCAAGAACAGGTTTCTGAGTGAAGTGTTCTCCAGGAGTTGGTCTTTCTGTGATTACACAGGTTCCATCTCCAGAGTCTGTTGTTCGTGAAGTGGTGTGTACAGCTGGTGTTGTCCAGGACTGTGATGACGCTTTACCCATCCCCACTTCAGCTGTTCCGATGGCGTCTTCTTTGCCAGATCAAGATGTCCATGCAGTAAGTTTGATTGTGCTTTGTCTGACAGCAGTTTCAGGGAGTTGCGTGCAATCTTCGATGATTTTCAGGACATTTTGACTCCTAAACCAGGTTCTTTCTCAGGTGATGTATTCTTAGAGACCCCTCTTAAAACAGATGTCCCTGTTTGGAAAAGTATTATGACATCCCCTTTTCTACGAAAGAGGTTGTTGAGAGAGAGATTGGTATCATGTTGAATCTTGGTATCACTGAGCCATCAAATACTTCATATGCATCTCCAGTTGTGTCGGTCAGGAAGAAAGATGGTACGTGTCGATTTTGCATTGCTTTCAGATCTTTGAACAAGATTACCGTCTTTGATGCTGAACATATTCCTGACGTTGCAAGTCTTTTTGCAAGGTTAGCTGATGCTCAGTTTTTCACAAAGATAGATCTTGCAATAGGATATTGGCAGATCGTGGTTAAGACCTAGAATCGTCCCGAAGACGGCTTTCACAACACACATGGGTCTATTCCAGTTTTGTCAGGATGCCTTTTGGACTTCTGTTGGTTCCTGCAGTGTTTGCACGCATGTTGCGTATGCTGGCTTTGGATCAGTTTTCTGCTATCAACTTCTTTGACGATATTCCTGTGCACTGTATGTCATGGGATGCTCATCTTAGTCATGTGGAGGGCGTGCTTTCTTGTCCGAGGTCTTTCAACCTCACAGCTCGACCCTCGAAGATCGAGGCAGGTTTTAGTTCACTTGAATTTCTTGGTCATGTTGTTGGAGGCGGTACTATGCGTCCAGAAGGGAAGAAAGTTGATAAAATTTTGAAGATATCCACTCCTACTACCGGGAAGCAGGTCAGATCTTTGTTTGGGGTTGCTCAGTTTTTACAGGAAATATGTTCCTGGATTTGCTACTTTGAGTGCTCCACAGTCTGATTTGATCAAAGATGCTGGTCGTGCTGGAAGCTCTATTTCTTGGAATCGTGAGTGTGCTGAAGCTTTGAAGAAGATTCAGGGTGTCTTGTCTTCGGCACCTGTGTTGTTACCTAGGTTGGGTAATCCTTTAGTTATCAGGACTGATGCTAATTCTGTTGGTTTGGGTACTGTGTTGCTTCAGGAGGGTGATGATGTTCTTCACCCAGTCGTGTTCGCCAGTCGAAAGTGCTGGATCGTGAGAAGGCGTACAGTACTATTGAGCGGGAGTGTTTAGCCACTGTTGGGGCTGTGCAGCAGTTTGTTAGGTTCCTCTGGGGAGTCAGGTCTATCCCGCAGACGGATCATCGTCCTTTGACGTACCTCCGAATGTCAAACTTCAAGAATTCCAGAATTATGCGATGGGCGTTGTCGTTGCAGGAGTTCTCGTTCAAAGTACAGCCAGTTCCAGGTTCATCGAATATTTTCGCTCATCTTCTCTCACGTCATGTGAGAAACAGTTGATCCCTTAAGAAGTGACTTTCTTTGTGTGTACTGCAGCTTTGTGATGCTGTTTTCATGTAGGATTTCTGGATTTTTTCAAAAAAAAACAGTCATTTTTTTTTTTTTTTTTTTTTTGAGGAGGCAGCAGAGTATTGTGACGGACCGTATTTTGTCCGATCCCAAATTTTGGGGACACGTTGACCGGAACAGGTAAACCTGTAAAACCCGTTGGCCTGTTTACCTGACTGCTACTCACCTGCGTTTTGTGTAAGTAAGGTGAGCGAGCATTTCCCTTCAGTCTCCGCAGAGCTACCGACCGAGCAACTTCACCAGAGAGCCAAATGGAGACTGGAGGTGTGTCCTCGCTGGCAGTTTGTTCCCCCCAGGTGTCGGTTAAGCCCCGAGACCGACCTGGAACTGACTGCCATCCGGGTGTGGGGTGCAGCCTGTGCCCAGCCCCTGTCTCTACCCTGCCAGGGTATGGAGCAGCTGACCAAGGGTCAGTAGACGTCGTGTGTGCACTGCCAACCGGTGTGGGGGGT
>JADBJO010009783.1:10000-15000 GCA_016801955.1 Conus betulinus
ATTATGAAGCATAGGACATATGACCCAATGATAATGAGGTGTAGGACATATGACCCAATGATGCGTTATGAGATTATAGGCATAGGACATATGACCCAATGATTGAGGCATAGGACATGTGAGAATGATTATGAGGCATAGGACATATGACTCGATAATGAGGCATAGGACATAGGCATAGTGAGAATGATTATGAGGCATATGACATATGACCCAATGATTTTGAGATATACGACATATGACTCGATGATGCAGAGGTTTAGAACATATGAGGCAATGCATAGAAGTGACAGGCACAGGACATATGACTCAATGATTTTGAGGCGTGGGACATATGAACGAAGGATCGTGAGGTCTTTGACATATAACCCGCGGAACTATGAGACATAGGGCATATGGACCAATGTAATAGGATATAGGACATGCAACCCCGAATATTATCAGGTATAGGGCATATCACCCAACGATCAGGATGTATAAGACATATAACTCGATGATTTTGAGGTACTGGTCTTTTATGGATGCATTGCATGCATTGTGACCTCTTAGTTCTGAGCAAGTATTTCAAAAGTCGTGACACAAGACCCAGCGCTTTTGAGGAAGGAATGTCAAGGGTCCTGAGGTCGGCATATCAAAGGTCATGACCTATGACACAATAGTTCAAAGACCTTGACTAGCGACGCAGCGATTGTATGAGAAATATTTCAAAGATTATAACATTCACCCAGAAATCCCCAGGCAGATATTTCAAAGATTATAACACTGACCCAAAGGCAGATATTTCAAAGACCATGACTTATGACCTAATCATTTCTGAGGTAGGAATGTCAAAAGATTTTAACACGTGACCCGATGATCCTCAGGGACGTATTGCAAAAGATCCTGGCACATGAACCCCATGATTCCACAGTGATGCTATCCTATAATGATGATTTTACAGATTGTCGGATTGCTTCATTGTTAAATTCTTCTGCTCCGTTCCATCTTTTTCCCTTTAAAAAAATTATTTAACACTTTCTACAATTTTTCCATTATAAGACTCAGCATTTTTTTTCTTTCTTATTCTTTTGGTACCAATGTTGACAAATGCCATGCCGCTAATGTGTGTTTATTGTTGTGAATTTCTTCTTCACTGACCACGCCATAAGCCATTTGCTTGTTACAGCTCCAGTGTCATCATTTGTTCATGTACACATGACTGATCATCCTTTTTTAAGTTATAAAAAAACCCCTCATGATTCTCAGATGAGTCATTCAAATTCTATGACCCTTGAAACCAAACGTTCTGAAATTTGAAAAGAGAGGGGGTTGTAGCCGGCCGTTTTGTCCGATCCGGCCGTTTTGTCCAACCTCGGACAAAACCGGCTGTTTTGTCCGAACTTCCATCTTTTGTCGGACAAACAGCCTGGTTGGACAAAAACGGCCGGCTCTAAATAAGCGGCCGTTTTGTCCGATATTTCACTGGCAAAGAAGTATAAATTCGTTGCGTTCTGGGTTTTCTTTTCTGTTTTTTTGTTTTTTGTTTGTTTGTTTTTTTTTTTTTTCTTTGTTTGTTTTTTCCGTCTGTCTACCCCCAAGTAAAGAAATCACGTGGAAAAAAAAAACCCATTCGGCCGTCATGCCCCAAGGTGGCCAATTTGGTGTCTTAAGCTGACCATTGGCTGTCAGCGGCCATGACTATCAAGTGGGTCTTATTCTCGTGATTCCTCTATTTGGCTGGAGAGAGAGAGAGAGAGAGAGAGAGAGAGAGAGAGAGAGAGAGAGAGAGAGAGAGAGGTGGCACATCACGATACAAAATTTGAGATGACTGTGTCCAACCGCTGGGGTCTTGGGACAAACGATTGACCCACCCCCAAACTGGGCAAAGAACAATTTAAAAATAAATCGGACAAAACGGCCGCTTACTTAGAGCCGGCCGTTTTGTCCAACCAGGCCGTTTTGTCCGACAAAAGATTGAAAGACGGACAAAACAGCCGGGTTTTAGCCGTTTTGTCCGAGGTTGGGGGGGGGGGGGGGGGGGGGGAGAGAGAGAGGAGATGGTGTGGGAGGTCTGCAAAGATCATGCCACATGGCTCGGTGCTTCTGGTACGGGTCTTTAAAAGATCATCACGCGGGACCCAATGATTCTGGTCGAGGTGTCCAAAGACCGCGGCACAGCTGCACACTAAACATTAATACACCCAGGCCTTGCATAATAAGGAGTGGAGTATTTATAGACTGGCCCAATTAGATTGTTTCGATAATTTTCATTGTGTCTGAAAGTTGATTCTCCTCATGTTTCTTTCATGTGGCCCAATCCAGGTGGTTCAAAGCCAGATTGAAACCAAAGGAATGGGACTGATTGGGGGCTGCCACTTGGCGCAAAGATTGGGTCACGGGTGAGTGAGTGCAAAGGCCTGAAACGTGACGTAAACTAAAGGGAAGGTCATGTATTTGAAGATGGTATGTGAGGTCATCGGTGGATTGGTAAGGAGTTGTTCCTTTACTCAATAATCAATTTGAGGTCAAATTTGTAGTAGGCCTCAACCACGTTGACATGGATTATACAGTAGTAGGCCTCAACCACGTTGACATGGATTATACAGTGAGTTAGAGCCGAATCCTCAAACATGTTGACAATCAATATACAGTGAGTTAAAGCCCAAATCCTCAAACACTTTGACATGGATTATACAGTGAGTTAGAGCCAAATCCTCAAACACGTGGACATGGATTATACAGCGAGTTAGAGCCAAATCCTCAAAACATTGACATGGATTATTCAGTGAGTCAGAGCCAAAAAACGTCGACATGGATTATGCAGTGAGTTAGAGCCAAATCCTCAAAAAATTGACATGGATTATTCAGTGAGTTAGAGCCAAAAACGTCGACATGGATTATTCAGTGAGTTAGAGCCAAAAACGTCGACATGGATTATTCAGTGAGTAAGAGCCAAAAACGCTGACATGGATTATTCAGTGGATTAGAGGCAAAAAACGTTGATATGGATTATTCAGTGAGTTAGAGCCAAGTGGATTATTCAGAGTTGGAGCCAAATGGATTATGCAGTGAATTAGAGTCAAATGGAATATACAGTGAGTTACAGCCAAAAACGTCGACATGAATTATACAGTAAGTTAGAGCAAAAAAACATTGACATGGATTATACAGAGAGTTAGAGCCGAAAAAATGTCGACATGGATTATTCGGTGAGTTAGAGCCAAAACGTTGACATGTATTATTATTCAGTGAGTAAGAGCCAAAAAACGTTGACATGGATTATTCAGTGAATTAGACCAAAAACGTTGATATGGATTATTCAGTGAGTTAGAGCCAAGTGGATTATACAGTGAGTTGGAGCCAAATGGATTATACAGTGAATTAGAGTCAATGGAATATACAGTGAGTTACAGCCAAAAAACGTCGACATGGGTTATACAGTAAGTTAGAGCCAAAAACGTTGACATGGATTATACAGTGAGTTAGAGCCAAAAACGTTGACATGCATTATATAGTGAGTTAGAGACAAATGGATTTACAGTGAGTTAGAGCCAAATGGGTTATACAGTGAGTTAGATCCAAATGGAATATACAGTGAGTTAGATCCAAATGGATTATACAGTGACTTAGAGACAATGGATTATACAGTGACTTAGAGCCAAATGGATTATACAGTGACTTAGAGCCAAAGGGATTATAATATAGTCAGTTAGAGCCAAATGTATTATACGTGTGATTTTGAGCCAAATGGATTATGCAGTGAGTAAGAGCCAGATGGATATACAGTGAGTTAGAGCCAAGTGCATTATACAGTGAGTTAGAGCCAAAACCATTGACATAGATTATACAGTGAGTTAGAGCCAAATGGATTATACAGTGAGTTAGAGCCAAAAAACGTTGACATGGATTATACAGTGAGCAAGAGCCAAATGGATTATACAGTGAGTTAGAGCCAAAAACGTTGACATGGATTATACAGTGAATAAGAGCCAAATGAATTATACAGTGAGTTAGAGCCAAATGGATAAATAAGTGAGTTAGAGCCAAAAGCGTTGACATGGATTATACCGTGAGTTAGAGCCAAAAACGCTGACATGGATTATACAGTGAGTCAGAGCCAAATGGGTTATACAGTGAGTTAGAGCCGATTGACATGGATTATACAGTGAGTTAGAGCCAAAGACGTTGACATGGATTATACAGTAAGTTAGAGCCAAAAACGCTGACATGGATTACACAGTGCGTTAGAGCCAAATGGATTACACAGTGAGTTAGAGCCAAATGGATTACACAGTGAGTTAGAGCCAAATGGATTACACAGTGAGTTAGAGCCAAATGGATTACACAGTGAGTTAGAGCCAAATGGATTACACAGTGAGTTGGAGCCAAATGGATTACACAGTGAGTTAGAGCCCAAATGGATTACACAGTGAGTTAGAGCCAAATGGATTATACAGTGAGTTAGAGCCAAATGGATTATACAGTGAGTTAGAGCCAAACCTTCACTGCGGCATGTGGCCACATGTTACAACAGTTGGGTGTGACAGTCGTGCAGACGGACAGACGTGTTGGACGCGCGACCGTGGCTCTGGGACGGGCATGTCAGAGAGATCGCAATCACGTGACCCCATGGTCCTGAGGTGAGTCCTCACTCAGTGAGGAACTGCAGTGACGTCAATTCGGCAGCCAGTCAATGTCAAGTCAAACTTTAGGCGCGCAGGGGAGGGGGGTAGGGGGTGGGGGTGGGGTGGCGGAAATGGGGGGGGGGGGGGGGGGGGGTAGAAGGAGGTACAGTAGAGTCGAAGTCCCGTATCTTGTTCTCGACTATGGACACACACACACACACACACACACACACACACACACACACACACACACACATGCACGCACGCATGCATGCACGCATGCGCGCTCACACACACACACACATACACACGCACGCACACACACACACACTCACACACACACACACACACACACACACACACACACACACACACACACACACACACACACACACA
>JADBJO010009783.1:27500-42500 GCA_016801955.1 Conus betulinus
TTGAAGGGGCAGGCCGTTGGCGGACTAAGGGAGACAACCTTGACTAAAAACTAAGAGTCAAAGCACCGCAGTTGCTTCCCATTTAAGGCCAACTCTCTGGCAAAGGTTGCACCTGTGGGTGGGGACGGTGATCTACAATAAGCGTCTCCACGCTGTTGGCATGCATTTGTTAAAAAAAATCATGGACACAGCTATGGTCCGAGTCAGCAGGAAAAATGTGTCAGCCATGACTCAAAAAGTCTGTTCTTGCTAGAATTAGGAAAACATGGTCGACTGCCTGAATGCTTTTTGAGAAACGGACCTTTTTTTGTTGTAATGTAACCGTTTCTTCGGATGTGTATATTTGTCTCCCTTGATGACGCCAGGGTTATCCCAGAGTCAACAGGCTTCTGTGCCCTGAATGATTTACCCCGTTCTTTCGATGTTTGGCATGCAGGAGTAAGGCAGACATATCTCTGACTTCTTCAAGCCATTTACTATCCTCGAGTTAGTTGGGGGGGTTTTTTCATGTAGGCTATATATTTATTGCTTTCCCACTATATACAACTGTTCTTTAGTCTCTTGTGGTCATTACATTGATACATGTTGGTGAATAAATGCACAAACACAAACGTGAAAAGGGAAAGAATCCAAGCAAAACCTAAATGGCTGAACCGTGTTGACGCCACCAAAGAAGACCACTCCAAACACAAAAACCTAATGCTGAACCGTGTTAACGCCACCAAAGAAGACCACTCCAAACAAAAAACCACATCAAAGGGAGTAGGAAGTGAGAGGCGAGGAAAGTCCATATACACGCTGCTAACACACATATCAGACATTACCAAAAGCAGACAGGAAGGTCGAAGCTAGCATAAAACATTACACAGCCACGAAGGTGTTAAAAAAAACACACACACACACACACACACACACACACACACACACACACACAGAGCTAGCGTTGTGCGGTAGTACTATTTCACCACCATCGTTGTAGAGGATAGATGTTTTATAGTGTATTAATACAAAGTATTCGCAAAATTATGATAAAAAGAAATTACAGTGACCAAATAATGTTGAACACTGTAATGATTGTTTTCGTGAATTATCTTGACAATTTTTTTTTTAATTTTCTCTAGTGAATCATCTTGGCAATTTCTTTTACAGCGGCTTAGGTCTAGCGTTAAGGGCAGGCTACGGTGACGCCTCATAAACATTTTCCCACTGACATGCAGACACACCGAAATAATCAATATCTGTCCCAGCCACTGTCAGCTGATGTTCTCTTCTACATCACATTCGCCTGTACATACAGGTTTTAAAAAGTAAGACACAAAAAAAGCATGATCATACTTGACTACATAAACGGATGGATTGCGCGCTTTTTTTGTTTTTTTGTTTTTTTTTAGCTTTGTTTTTTTGTTTGTTTGTTTTTTTGCAGTAGACATTCTTTTACTTGGCAATAGCCATCATTTAAGTTCATTGCAAAAAAAAACAACAACAACAACAACAACAACAGCAAACAAACAAACACTTGCCCTCCCTGTGTTTGCAAAACTAGCAATGGTGTGTGCACATGGGTGAATTATGAAAAGTATTGACTCCACTTTCCATTGACAATGTAGCAACAAAACAAAAGAATAACACCAATGGGTTAAAAGAAATAAGAAACAAGATGCAAACCGTATAAACGTTCTTCTAGTTTATCTTGAATATGCGTGTGAGATATTCCATAAAGAGGAAAAATCGTTTTGGCCCGTTATAGCTGTTTGTAACGGCTACTCTGGTAAACATCGGCCATCATCTGTGACCCGTAATGAACATACAACACATTTTCAGAAAGATCGGCCATGTACTTTCTGAGATTTTCCATAACGAAGGAAATTCTTATGGGCTGTTATAGCCGTTAGTAACGGATAAAGTGACCCATAAGAAACATACCTACAAATTTTCAGAGAGATCGGCCGAGTACTTTCTAAGCTATTCGATAAAGAAGAAAGACCGTCATAGGCTGTGATAGCCGTTAGTAACGGCTATAACGGCAAAATAACACATCGGGCATGATCACTGACCCATAAAGAACATGCCTTCAAATTTCTGAAACATCGGCCAAATACTTTCTAAGATATTCCATAAAAAAAAAACGTTATAGCCGTTTAGTAACAGCTGTAAAGTTAAGATAACACACCGAGCATCATCCGTGACCCATAATGAACATATCAACAAATTTTCAAAAAGATCGGCCAAGTACTTTCTAAGATATTCCATAAAGAAGTAAAACCATTATGGGCCATTATAGCTGTTACTAGCGGCTGTAACGGCTAAAATAACTCATTGGATATCATCCGTGACCCGTAATGAACATACCTACACATTTTCAGAAAGATCAGCAAACTACTTTCTAACATATTTTATAAAAAAAAAAAAAACTGTTATGGATCATTACAGCCGTTAGTAACGGCTACAACAGTAAAATAGCACATCGGGCATGATCCGTGACCCATAATGAACATACCTACACATTTTGAGAAAGATCGGCCAAGTACTTTCTGAGATATTCCATAAGAAAGAACAACAGTTATGGGCCGTTTTAGCCGTTAGCAACGGGCAACAACGGTAAAATAATACATTGGGTATCATCCGTAACCCATACTGAGCATGCCCACAAATTTTCAGAGAGATCGGCCAAGTACTTTCTGAGATATTCCATAAAGACGGAAAAACCGTTATGGGCCGTTATGGCCGTTAGTGACGGTTTTAACGGTAAAATAACACATCGGGCATCATCCTTGACCCATAATGAACATATCTACAAATTTTCAAAGATCGGCCCTGTAGTTTTGTCTGGAGCGAGTGGAACACATTTTGACCATGGACGGACACACACACACACACACACACACACACACACACACACACACACACACACACACACAGCATTTCTTCGTTCCCATTCTAAAGTTCTCCCTGTTCTATAAGAACTGGGAGTACAAAAAACTGAAGGAAGAAAGGAAACAAGGAAGGAAGGGAGAAAGAAAGAAAAAGAGAACACAGTAAAAAGAAAGAAAGAAAGACAGGAAAAAAAAGAAAGAAAGACAGAAAGAAAGATTGAGAACAAACTGGAGCGAACACACACTGACGGTATATGAACCGCAGTTCAACAACTAGGAGAAATGGCGAAAGTGCCAAACTGCATTCGCTTTTATTTCGTTCTCTCTCTCTCTCCCCTGAGAAAACTGATTGTACAGACTGTGGTATATTTTGGAAAATGTTTGATACACAGATAAAACCTCTTCTTACTTATGCAGCTGAAATTTGGGGCTTACATGAAAATTTGCAGATGGAAAAAGTACATACGTATGCTATGAAGCGTTTCCTTCAAGTACCTATTCATCCAACACCGTTTTATATGGAGAAATGGGCAGATACCCTTTGTATATAAGTACATTTGTGAAATGTATTAAGTACTGGTTGAAAAGGTAAAGAAAACTGGGCTTATAAAGTAAAGAAAGTCCTTTCAGAACAGGGTTTTTGGAATAGTGTGGATGACCCAGGAAGTAGGAAATGAGCAACAGTTCATTGCGGAATTTAAAGACAGGCTTATTTGTTCTTTTAAACAGAGAATTGGCACTCAGATATGAAAAAGTAAAAAAAAAAATATCGCTGGTTTTTCTCATTTAAGAATGTGTTCCATCCTGAAAAGTTTCTCAGTGTCATAACAGATAGATGGCACAGAATAAATTACGCAAGATTTAGGTTGAGAACTTTAGGTTTTAATGCGAACAAAAGATGGTTTGAATGTGAAACATCCACAGAATCTCCTTGTCCTGCATGTAGACATATTATTGATGACGAAGAACACTTTCTGTTCCACTGTACTGCTTATAATGAAGTGCGGACAAATTGTCATCATTTTTCCAGTTAGATATAGCGAAAAGACAAAATGTCGCTGGCGTGTTATCATCAGATGATGAACTTGTAATTAAATCAGTTGCGAAATTCATCGCGGAAGCATTGAAAATTAGGCAGATGAAGGATAGTGAAGTTTTAAGATACATTATAAGAGATATCTGAATGAATATTATCATTCATCGCATGTGAAGAGATCAGTAAAATACAATGACATCATTCATTTGAGTGGATGGTCGAGTCAGTTTTTTTTTTTTTTTTTTTCAGTTGAAGAGATCGGTAAAATACAATGTCATCATTTGATTGAGTGGATGTCGAGTCAGTCTTAAGGTGTGTGTGTGTGTGTGTGTGTGTGTGTGTGTGTGTGTGTGTGTGTGTGTGTGTGTGTGTGTGTGTGTGTGTGTTTTTTTTTTAAACTTTACTGCATTACTCCTGTGCGTGAGGTGAGGACATAAACGAAATGTTACGAATTATTTTATTTGTTTTTGTTAACTTTGGATTTGATACACACTCGGAATGAAAGTGTACTATTTGTTTGCAGGAAAGGAAGAGGGAAATGTTTTTGTTCTGTTACCTCTCCCCCCTTGACCGCTCATGGTCGAACTGTGTCAAGAAGGACGAAGTGGTCAGGTGACAGTAGACACCTAAGGTAGTAGGGGTCCGGACCTTCCCGAATGAGAGGGGGGAAGGACGTAACCACTAGGACCTCGGTGCATCGAGTGGGCGCTACATACTCAGTCAGCTGAGGTCGCTTTGTAAACAGTAATTGAAGAGCAGGAGTCTTGGGCTCGTTCTGATGGTATTGCTGTGGGGCACTGTGTTGGTTCCATTGTCAGGCTGGTTGAAGGCGTGTGGACGTTGTTGTAGCTCTCTCTAAGATAATTACCGTGTTAAGTGACCCCCGAAGTCGGCGGGAATTTTCGATGTCCATTTGGCGCCAAGTGTTTGTTTGCTAACCAATTAGGTAGGGATGTGTGTAAATGCTGATGTGTAGAAGAATGTAGCGAATGGAGAATTCAGGGTACTTGTGAACTGGGAGGTTTGAGAAGCAGCATGGACAAAGGCATGGCCTGAAGGGAAATCCTTTGTTTCCATCCCTATATAAACTGAGGGAGGACAACGTGTAAGGAGAGAGGAAGAACACCACGAGAGACAGAAGAACAGAAGAGAGAGAGGGAGGAGGGAGGAGAGAGTGAGCAGGACGGCATTGGGTCGAGAGAAACATGGTCTGGGAGATAGAAGAGACAGCAAAGTCTTAGAGTTAAAGACAAGCTGGAAGAGAAGAAACCAAGTTTGAAACCCAGAGGTGGGTGAAGACAGGCAAACTGAACTTGAACCCAGAGGTGGGTGAAAGAGACAACGAAGAAGAGTCCTACGTCGAGATCCCAGAGACGACCACAAAGACCCAGTCCTGATACCTGGAGCCAGTCAACCAAGGGCGTCACCATCAAGCAGTGCTGAAGAAGACTCAAAGAGACTTTTCAAGAACTGTGGTGTAGTGTGAAAGCGTGGTTGTGTGTTTGAAAACCTGGCCAGGTGAGAAGTCATTTTATTATAACCCGGGATTAGGAAGTATTGATCTTTTATGTGTTGATTGTTCATTTTGTGTAATTGATTTTTCGTGTTTGATTATAAGTAGCCTAGAAATTGTATTTCTTGTGCTCAGTCGTGTAGGAGAGAGAACGAATGCGTGACATCCCATTCCCAGAGAGAGGTGAATGTTTGGTGGGCACATGAGTGTGCATATGCATGTATGAGTGCAGAGATAACCTTGGTGTGTTAAGCCTGACAATTAATACATCAACTTAGTGCACTTAAGCAATACCATCACGATTTCCCCCGTCCTGGACAATGTCCTTTTTGCTCGTATGAAGGCAGGTCTTGCAAATAACAACAACAACAACAACGATGACAACAACAACAACAACAACAACAGCAACAACAATGAAATGAATAAGGGTGACTAAAAACAAAAACAACAAGATGCAAAGCATATAAACGTACTCCCAGTTTATCTTGAATACGCGTGAGATATTCCATAAAGAGGAGAACCAGTTTTGGACCGTTATGGCCATTAGTAACGGCTACTCTGGTAAACACAGACTATCATCTGTGCCCCATTATGAACATGCCTACAAATTTTCAGAAAGATCGGCCATGTACTTTCTGAGATTTTGTATAAAGAAGAAGAAAATTGTTATGGGCCGTTATAGGCGTTAGTAACGGTTATAACGGTCAAATAACACCTCGGACATGATCCCGTGACCCATAATGAACATGCCTACATATTTTCAGAAAGATCGGCCACGTACTTTCTGACATATTCGATAAAAAAAAACCTTATGGGCCGTTACAGCCGTTAGTAACGGCTATAATGGTAATATAACATATCGGGCATGATCCGTGACCCATAATGAACATGCCTACACATTTTGAGAAAGATCGGCAAAGTACGTTCTAAGAGATTCCCTACACAAAGAAAAACCGTTATAGCCGTTAAATAACGGCTATAACAGTAAAATAAAACATCAGGTATGATCCGCGACCCATAATGAACATACCCTCGGCCTCAAATTTTCAGAAAGAAAGATCGGTCAAGTACTTTCTAAGATATTCTATAAAGAATAAAAGCCGTTATGGGCCGTTATAGCCTCTAGTAACGGCTATAACGGTTAAAATAACACATCAGAATCATCCATGATCCATAATGAACTTACCTACAAATTTTCAGAAAGATCGGCCGAGTACTTTCTGGGATATTCCATAAAGAAGGAAAATCGTTATGGGCCGTTAAGGCCGTTAGTAATGGCTATAACGGTAAAATTCCACATCGGACATCATCCTTGACCCACAAGGAAGACACCTACAAAATTTCAGAAAGATCGGCCCCGTAGTTTTGTCTGGAGCGAGTGGAACACATTTTGACCATGGACACACACACACACACACACACACACACACACACACACACACGCGCGCGCGCGCGCGCGCACGCGCACGCACGCACGCACGCACACACACACACACACACACACACACACACACAGCATTTCTTCATTCCCATTCTAAAGTACTCCCTGTTCCATAAGAATTGTGAGTACAAAAACAAAAGAAAACAAAAACAAGATGCAAAGCACATAAACGTACTCCCAGTTTATCCTGAATACGTGTGAGATTGGAAAAACCGTCTTGGCCTGGTGTAACCGTTAGTAATGGCTATTCTGGTAAACATCGGCCATCATCTGTGACCTATAATGAACATACAAATTTTCAGAAAGATCGGCCAAGGACTTTCTGAGATTTTCCATATAGAAGAAAACCATTATTGGCTGTTAGTAACGGCTGATGCTGATGCTGATGCTGACGCTGATGCTGCTGATGCTGCTAATGCTGATGCATCAGCAGCGATGGCCAGACTGAACTGAGTGTGGAAGAGCAATGTCAAATTCCACACAAAATTCCAGCTCTACAAGTCACTAGTGGTCTCGATCATCTTATATGGTTGTGAGACATGGACACTGATGGCCGAAACAGAAAGAAGAATCTAAGCGTTTGAGACCAGGTGCCTGAGGAAACTACTCTGCATCTTCTACAAAGAACACAAGACCAATGATTATGTGCGGAACCTGGTCACTAACCTTGTTGGGCCCCACGAGCCGCTTCTGGCAACCGTCAAACGACGGAAGATGGCATGGTTTGGCCACATAATCCGTCACAACGCCCTCTCCAAAACCATCCTTCAAGGAACCGTTCAAGGAGGGCGCAGACGAGGATGGCCGAGAAAGAGCTCGTCTGACAATATAAAGGACTGGACCAAAATGACAACGCCAGATCTCCTCAAGAAAGCACCAACAGAAGAGCCTGGAGAGAAATGGCAGCTGCCTCATCACGTCCCCCCCCCTCCCCAACGACCCCAGCGTTCAGAGAAATGACTGACTGAGTAACAGTTATGACGGTAAAGTTAAACATCGGGCATTATCCGTGACCCATAATGAACATACCTACAGATTTTCAGAAATATCGGCCACATACATACTTTCTGAGATATTCCATGAAGAAGAAAAACCGTTAGGGGCCGTTGTAACCGTTAGTAATGGCTGTAATGGTAAACGAAAGCATTAGGCATCATCCCGTAACCCATATTGAACACAACTACACATTTTCAGAAGGATCGGCCACATACTTTCTGAGATATTTCATAACAAAAAAAAAAAAAAAAAAAAACGTTATGGGCTGTTACAGCCGTTAGTAATGGCTATAACGGTAAACTAAAACGTCGGGGCATCATCCATCACCCATAATAAAGATACCTACACATTTTCAGAATGATCGGCCAAGTACTTTCTGAGATAATCCATAAAGAAGAAAAACCGTTATGGGCAGTTATAGCTGTTGGTAATGGCTATCACTGTAAACTAAAACATAATGAACATACCTACAAATTTTCAGAAAGATTGGCCGAGTGCTTTCTGAGATATTCCATGAAGAAGAAAAACGGGTACGTAAACACATTGGGCATAATCCGTAACCCATTGTGAACATACCTGCTAATTTTCACAAAGATCGGCCAAGTACTTTCTGGTATATTCCATAAGAAAAAGAACCGTCATAGGCCGTTACAGCCGTTAGTAACGGCTATAACGATAAACTAAAACATCGGGCATCATCCGTGACCAATAAGGAATATACCTGCTAATTTTCACAAAGATCGGCCAACTACTTTCTGATTCCATGAAGAAAAAAAAAAACCGTTACAGGCCATTATAGCCGTTAGTAACGGATATAACGGTAAACTAAAACATCGGACATTATTTGTGACCCATAATGAACATACCTGCTAATTTTTACAAAGATCGGCCAAGTACTTTCTGAGATATTCCATGAAGAACAAAAACCGTAACAAGCCGTAACAGCCGTTAGTAACGGCTATAACAGTACCGTAAAACATCAGGCATTATTTGTGACCCATTATGAACATGCCTACAAATGCTCAGAAAGATCGGCCAAGTACTTTCTGAGATATTCCATAAAGAAGAAAAAACCGTTACAGGCCGTTACAGCCGTTAGTAACGGCTATAACGGTAAACTAAAACATCGGGCATCATCTGTGACCCATAATGAACATACTTACAACTTTTCAGAAAGATCGGGCTTAATAGTTTGTCTGGAGCTAGTGGAACACACTTTTACCACAGATGGACGGACGGATGGACACACACACACACACACACACACACACACACACACACACACACACGGAGCATTTCTTCTTTCCCAATCTAAGTACTCCCTGTTCTTAAAAAAAAAAAAAAAAAAAAAAGCAAAGCACAAGAAAGACTGACACCCTCTTATTTTTCGTCCAATCCAAAACCATCAGAGTATCGGCCCTTCCCATCAATGTCTAAATTGATGACCCTCCCCACAAGATGTGATTTGCCTCTGTTGTGGCAATCTCTCACACATGAGCTTTACGGGCTTTGCCTTTTCTTGTTATGTTTTGCGTGTTTTGCGTGTTTGCTTGTTTTTTTTTTATTTGTTCGTTTGTTTTCAGCAGAAACACACTGATTTATTTGACAGATGAAAAAATGTGAGCTATCTCTCTCTCTCTCTCTCTCTCTCTCTCTCTCTCTCTCTCTCTCTCTCTTGTGTACATATGTTTGCTCTTCTTGCGTTTGTTCAGAAACAATTTTCATGAAATTGTAAATCTTATGTTGCATTTATTGACTTTGAAAAGGCCTTTGATTCCATCAATAGGAAGCTTTTGTGGACTATATTATTAAAAAAAAAACAAACAAACAAACTAACATACCCACGCTGATGTAGCTTGTACCTGCTCCCGCCCCATTCTTCTGCTCTTGTCTCATAAAGCAGCCCAGCAAGTGGTCTATTAAGCGTCCCAGCAAGTGGTCTTTTAAGCGGTCCAGCAAGCGTCCAAGCAGCAAGTGGCTGGCAGGAGGCACAGCAAGCCCTGTTTGCTTTGTGCCTATTGTCTACTTCAAAGCGGCTGGATAGACCACATTTCTTGTATTTCCTTCTGGAGCGTACACAAACAGCTGTTTCCAACCCGGGGACAGCCGACATAGAGTTGTCCATGCGAGAAGCATGGCTCCTGAAGGAACAGGCTAACAACCCCTATTGACTGGCCTTGTGCCTTGCTGATGGTCATGGCAAAGCACAGGCGCAATGGAAACTGCAGGCGCCTGAACTCGATGGGGTAGGATGTCGGTATCAAGGGGATCCTTGGAATGAAGACATCCTTCCCTCTCTTTCTGCTCCATTGATACGTCATTAGTTAATTACGTCATTGATTTTTTCCAAGACGTCATTTGTGTGTGACAACGTCATTCAGCGTGAATCCGTGGCTTCAAGGCGCTCCTGTGTTTGCTCTTCAGTCTCACTGTGCAAGCTTGCAGCCCGCCTTTGTCTTTCTGCCCCGTTGTCCCGCTCCCGTCAGTCATCATCATCCCGCTCACATTCTCTAACCCCTTCCCGCCCTACTGTCCCTTCGTGCTCCGCGTGTGTGTGTGACAACTTCATTCAGCGTGAATCCCTGTTGGCGCAAGGGTAGAAATGTGTGTGACAACTTCATTCAGCGTGAATCCCTGTTGGCGCAAGGGTAGAAATGTTTGTTTATTATTTTTGTTTTAAACTACCCCCTTTTTGAAAATCGGGCCCTGTCAAGACCTTTTTATTGGTTAAGTGAAGATGCATACCAAATATGGTGAAGATCCATCCAGCGGTTTAGGCACGGCGGAGGAACAGACAGACAGACAGAATTGCCTTTTATATGTATAGACTAGCTATATAGATGGAGTCAGAGGGAAATTATTTGCTGTATTAGAGCCATGTACAAAGTTGTAAAGACTAGGCTAAGAAGTAGCTCCAATCTGACAGACTATATTAATTTTTCTGCTGGGGTAAGGCAAGGTGATGTTTGTAGTGCTGCGCTGTTTTCTATATATCATTAATGAGCTTGCCATTGAGGTTATCAATATGGCCTTCATGGTGGACTATTTCCAGATGTGTTAGAATTATTTAACCTACTGTAGCACGTATCTAATAACGTAACGTCGCATGCGATGTGGGGTTTTTAGTCAGCTGTAGTTGGAAACCGGAAGCGTCGCTATGACCACGTAGTTCAACGACTGTGTCAAAGAAGTTGATTAGAGAATGTTTTCGTTTTGTTATTAAATATCTAAAACGTTGCCTTCGCGTCTGTGTAATGCTTCATTGGTGACCCGAATCGTGAGTAGACCTTGTAGTGACCAGCTAATACCAGTTACGACGACCACTCCTACGCTCACAGACTCATTTAATCATGTCGGTGGCAACAAAAGCAATTGCACAACTTGCAGACGCCAACCGGCAACAAACTTTATCTCAGACAGAAAAATTCTGCCTCAACCACCTGTAGCAGCTGTCGCCTTCAAAGCACCCCCCTTTTGGACAACAATGCATCGGCATGGTTTGTTCGTTTGGAGGCTGTTTTTCGCTACACACACACACCTCCCATAACGAATCACTTGATAAAATTTCATCATGTAATACAACTTCTCGATTCAGATACATCCAGACGTGTACAAGCGGTAGTTGAACGCCCCACAGACGCTCAAAAGTATGAAACACTCAAGGCGGCTCTACTCAAAGCTTTTGAGTCCACACAACTACAGAAAGATACTGCCCTCCTGCAAATGCAGAATCTGGGAGACAAACGACCGTCAGAATTACTGCAGTACATGCAATCGATGAATTCCAACCCAGAGACCCTCTTCAAAGCTCTTTTTCTGAATCAACTCCCACCAGAAATCAGGGAGATTCTTGCCCAGTCTCCAGACGAAGAGCTTGAGGTTCTGGCCAAAAAGGCTGACCGCCGCATCTTAGAAGTGGATCTCCCAACTCCTGCATTCGTGGCAGCTGCGTCAAACCGACCATCAAAAATTCCTTTAACAGTGCTTCAAATCCTTTCACCTTGTGCAAGTATCACGCACGATTCGGAACTGAAGCGAGACGCTGTGAAAACAAAGTAGGTGGACAACCCTGTGCAATGGCCCCACAACAACCTAGGTGGAAACGGGATCAAAAACAGACCACCAACATTAACTCCACTGAATCTCATGATGTTCATACAACTTCCTCAGTCAACATTAGCACAATCAGGGTAGCTGATGTTTTGTCAGGATGCAGTTTTCTAGTTGACACGGGGGCTGAAGAATCTGTTTTCCCTGCAAGTGTCACAGAACGCAAAAAGGCTCGAGGACCCAGTCTAGTTGCTGCCAACATCTCGGCCATTCCTACTATGGAAGAAGAAGAAACATCCCATTGCAAATAGGACAGGGTGCATCGTTTGTTCAAAAATTTTCATTGCCGATGTGACTCAACCAGTCCTAGGCGCAGACTTTTTTGCTACCCAAAGACTGGCTGTTGATCTCACCAACAGACATCTGGTGCCCCTGGATAGAGGTTTGGTCATCCCCGCACAGCCCAGCACGCTCACAAGCAGGAAGAAGCGTACACAAGGTTCATTCCCGCTACGAAGCAATTGTAGAGGAGTTCCCTGAACTCCTAGTACCTTCCTTCACAGAAAACAAGCATGGTGTACTCCACCACATTCCCACTACTGGTTCCCCTGTGCATGCATGTGCACGTCGCCTCGATCACGAGAAATTGACAGCTGCTAAAGCAGAGTTTGACGAAATGGAACACCTAGATATCGTCCACCGTTCATCTTCCCCTTGGTCATCACCACTGCACATGGTGAAGAAAAGCAATGGCAGCTGGCGTCCTTTTGGAGATTATCGTCGACTAAATGATATCACCAGAGATGACCGCTACCCCCTTCCTTACATCCAGGACTTGAATACCAACCTTGCTGGAAAAACGATTTTTTTTCTAAAATTGATCTTGTTCGAGGCTACAACCAAATCCCAGTTGCACCTGACGATATTCCAAAAACAGCAGTCATCACCCCATTCGGCCTCTATGAGTTCCTGAAAATGCCTTTTGGTCTGAAAAATGCTGCTCAGGCATTTCAACGCCTCATGACGGGTGTGTGAAAGACCTGGACTGCTGCTTTGTGTATCTTGATGACATTCTTGTTGCAAGCGCTTCACACGAACAACATGAGGCCGATCTACGTACCATTTTCAGCCTATTGACCTCCAACGGTTTAGTGGTCAATATCAAGAAATGCCTTTTTGGTCAATCTTCCCTGCATTCCTTGGACATTTAGTCTCAGCAGCCGGGATCGAACCCCTGCCAGAGAAAGTTCGCGCAATCGTTGATCTTCCCACTCCTTCTGACAAGAAAGTTCTTGAACGTTTCCTGGGTATGATGAATTTCTATCACGGATTTCTCCCAGCCATCGCAAAGCGCCTTGCACCTCTGACTGAGGCTATCAAGGTAAACCCAAGAAATTCACATGGACACCTGAATGTCAAGCTACATTTCAGGAGGTCACATCAGCACTAGCTTCTGCTGCTGTCATGCTCCATCACCCCGACCCGCAATCTCGGACAAAACTTTCAATAGACGCATCAGACACGGCCATAGGAGCTGAACTGTCACAACAGCAGAATGGTACCTGGAAATCCATTGCATTCTTTTCCAGAAAGCTCACACCAACCCAACAACGTTACTCAGCGTTTGATCGTGAACTGTTGGCCATCTACAGTGCAATCCAGCATTTCTGCTACTTCTTGGAAGGAAGAACATTCACTGTTTTCACAGATCACAAACCACTCACTCATGCCCTGACAAGCAACACTGACAGATCCCCTCACAGGAACGTCAGCTTTGCTACATAGCCGAGTTCACAACAGACATCAGACACATCAGTGGGTCAGACAACATTGTACCTGACACACTCTCCAGGGCACCTGTTCCTGACCAAGAACCACTGATTGCCAGTACGTCACCAGTCCCTGCTGTAGATCTTGCTCAAATGGCAGCGGCACGGGAAACCGATCCCAACGTTGCAGACTTACGCTCCAAACCAGGATCCCTACAACTGAAGAATGTCACTCTGGATGGCACCCAAATTCTGTGTGATGTTTCTACGGGCCGCCCCCAGCCAGTGGTACCTCCAGCATGGACAAAAACTGTATTTGATGTTTTGCACAACCTGTGTCATCCTGGACCCAAACCCACCATCCGCGCTATCTCAGCACGCTACATCTGGCCTGGACTCAAAAAAGATGTGGGGAACATGGTCAAATCTTGTCACGAATGTCAGGCTAGCAAAATTGGACGCCACACCAAAGCTGCACTCTCCCCTTTTGACCCCCCTGATAGACGCTTTGGTAACATACACATAGACCTTATGGGACCACTCCCTTCATCAGAAGACTGCACTTATCTGCTTACCATTGTGGACAGATTTACAAGATGGCCAGAAGCTATTCCTCTTCCCAACGCGCAGAAGCTGTTACCTGTGCCAAGGCCTTATAGCGTGTTTGGATCGCACAATTCGGAGTTCCAGACCCAATTACTTCAGACCAAGGCCGTCAGTTCACCAGTGCGCTGTGGTGGGTGCTGAACATGGTGCACGGAGTTATACCCCAAAACTACTACAGCGTACCACCCCCAGGCTAACGGCATGGTGGAAAGGTTTCATCGCAGTCTCAAAGCCGCTCTCAAGGCTCGCCTCGATGGACCACGCTGGATGGACGAACTGCCAATCGTGATGCTTGGCATCCGGACAACGTGGAAAGAAGAACTTGACGTCGCCCCTGTTCTCCTCACCTATGGCACAAACCTCCGAGTGCCTGGTGATTTCCTTCCATCCCCATGTGCAGACAAGGTGTTCGCTTCCAGTACCTTCGTCCAAGAACTACAAGAAAAACTGAGAAAACTTTCCCCTTTTCCCCCTTCCCACCATGGATCCTCAGCGTCGTACATCCCCAAGAACTTACAGTCAGCAGATCAGGTGTACCTACGTCATGACGCCCACAAGGGCCCTTAGTGAGGTCTTACGATGGACCGTTTGCTGTGTTAGCCCGTGCCGAAATATACTTTGACATTTTCAAAGATGGGAAGACTGTTCACGTGTCACTGGATCGACTCAAGCCTGCTTATTTCCCACAAACGTTTCCCAGACCTGGTCAGAATCCC
>JADBJO010009783.1:47500-52500 GCA_016801955.1 Conus betulinus
CACATAAAAATCGTTTCATGGCAAAACAGTGCAATTTTTCAATTTCATGACCTGTTTCAAATGCCCAAATCTCAGCTCCATACTGGACAATTGGCTGAACTTGTGCATCAAACAACTTGAAAAAAATAACTCAGCTGAACTGTTTCCAAACTTGTACAAACATTTAACACACTTATAACGGCGCGTTTGCCTCTGCCCACAAGGTCTTGACATGCAAAAGTAAAGCTGAGCTTCATGGAAACATAAATACCCAAATACTTACATGCGTTTTCAACTAATATTTTTGATGTACCATAAACCCATCTCTCACATGCAGCCAAATAGCCACCTTTACGGAAAACTAAAACACTTGTTTTGTCCATATTTACCTTAAGCTCAAGTCTTTGCACAGCAGAGTGTTAACTATTCAGCTGAGTTTGTAAACCTATAACGGTTTCAGATAACAAACACAATATCGTCGGCAAACAGCAAAATGAATATCTGAATCAAATTAAAAGTAACACAATGCCTACCCTTTTCAATAAACATTCATAAACAAAGAAAACAAAACAGGACTACAAACATCCCCTTTTTTAACCCCTTGCGTACACACAATAAAATCACTTAACCTAGAAGTATTCTTTAATTTGACTTTCACGTTTTCATAATACTTCTCACACAACTATAAAGCTTACCCTTTACGCCATTTTTTTAAATATTAAAATTGGCCATAACAGTTTCCTTGAAATCGAATCAAATGCTTTCTCGAAATCAACAAAAGCAACCTATAATTTTCTGTTATTAGCAAACTGTTTCTGAACCGCCACCAGCAGAGTAAAACATCTAGTCTATTGTGCTATAATCCTTTTTGAAGCCAGCTCGAAATTCTCCTGTAATATTGTTTAGTTCTACCCACTCTGCTAATCGTTTATTAATAACAGAACCGTACAGTTTACTGGTTACATTACAAAACGAGATGCCCCTGTAATTGTTTGGATCATTTACATCTCCCTTTTTGTTCAAAGGATGAATGATCACTCAGTCCAGCTTTCAGGATAGATCCCCTCTTATCAAAACAAAACATAAATAATTTAACAAAGAAAATGTATAGCATTGTCTCCTAACTGTTTAAAAAAAAAACCTCACCTGTAAGTCCATCCCGTCCTGCAGCTTTACCAGTTTTTATCTGTTTTTTTTTTTTTTTTTTTCGTGTTTTGTGTTGGGCAGATCTGAATAATTGGTATACTCGTCATCTTCTGATAACTGACCGGCATAAACAATAGAATTAACGGTGATATCTTTTTTCACTATTCCTGTATTGTGTTATTATTTAGATTCTGCGTACTCTTTTTTTTTAAAATACAAATTTAACATTTTTTCCCCAAATTCCTGCTGTTTCTTGATAGAATTAAGAATTTTGTGAAACAATGAATCGTTATATGACTTTTTTTTTCTATCTAATAAATTCTTGTATTCTCTTCAGCGGACGCAGTATACATGACGGTCGGTAATATCTAATGTTCTGTTACATGTTCTCAATAACTTTCTTAGATTTTGTCTTGTAGTTTTACATTCAGAATCAAACCATTTGTTCTGTTGTCGTGTAAAACCGACGACTTTTTTTTTCTGTTTCATAGAATCTGCAGCACACTTTACAGCATCATTAAATAATTCGAGTGCTACATTCGCATTCACATCTAACATGTCTGACGCATTCAGCAATATATCATGGACATCATCTGAATTAATTGCAGTACAAAAATCAGTTGCATGCTCATTTTTTCCACATATTCTCTCTTATTAGGATATCCATGTTCAGATATGCCTTTTACATTCATTCTGATTTCTAACGGCATGTGATCAGATTCGATCCGTTCACTTACACAAAATGCACAGGAATATATTCACAATATCAAAAAGATCTCATGATGCAACACAATAATCGTTCACACTGCTGCCGGAGTCACGAATATATGTACATGTACATAAATCCCTCTTTATATCCCCATTACATACACCGTTTAATAGAAATAACCCCACAGCTACACACGTTTTTAAAAAACACAGACCATACATATTTATACCCTTATCTTTTGAGAATCGTTTGATTTTACTTGATGAAATTTATCAAACCATGAAAACTGTGCACATTCATCAGTAATATCCACAGAAACATCAGCGGTTCTTCCACTGAAATCACCACACATCAAAACTGACATATCATCATGTAAACTAAGCGCTTCAATCAAACTATCTTTAATCTGACTAACTCCATTCTCAGTATTAGAAAAAGCATAGTATGGTGATCCTTCTGGAGGAACATAGCAACACACTTAAAAAAAACATTGTTTGGCAAATGGAACAATTTTTTTTTATCGATGATAAACATCAAAACATTATCAACATTTGAATCGAGTTTCTTCACGTATGTTAAAAGTTTATTTCTAATGAAACATATTACACCACCTGATCTTCTTCCACGTTCTGTGTGAATTTCAGAGCAGGTTTAATGAAGACAGTGTGTTCTGAAAAAAATCCCCCCCAAAAAAAACTGTAGACTGCAATTCTTCAAGAAAACGTTTCCACTGAGCGAACAAAATCAAAAGACGACACATAGTGGATAAAATGATGGTCGGAAATCTTAGAAAATAAACCGCTAACGTTCCAATGCAAGAAGGAATACTTTCTGCGATTGATAGACATGTTCAAAAAGCCCTTATCTTGACTGCGCGCACTTGGGATCCCCCTGCACAAACACATGATTTTTACTATGATGTCTACATACAAACATAGTATTCAAGGGTGCGCTTGCACTGACAACGGCAGCGCAGTCAGGTGACGCCCTGCCTGACATACGGGTAGGCGAACTCACAGTGTCAGCTTTCCCGACTACACTCTCACGAACTGAACCGCGTTCACCCAACTCCGTCCCCACAGCCGGTGATAACCTTACACTTTCTGCCCACGAATCTGTACCTAGTTTGTTGGGGTGGCACACTGCAGTTTGTTGGGGTGGCACACTGCAGCTTGTTGGGGTGGCACACTGCAGCTTGTTGGGGTGGCACACTGCGCTGTGTCCAGAACTAATGTGAGGCCGGCCGTGTCCCTACGGCGATTCAACTATGTTGTCATTATCACCAAGAATAAACCTTTTGCCGTCAATGACCAGATGGTCGTAAATCACTGTGGCTGTTTTCTGTTGCTTCCTGGTTTCCTTCAGATGAGAGGAAAGTGTCCTTCTGATTTCCCTAAACCATTGTGAAAAGTCTTCGCCAATGAATCTTTTAATTTCCGTTTTGCCTTCAGTAACTTTACCTTGTCTTTGTAACAAGTACATCTGGCTATAATGGGTGAATTTTGCTTTGGATTTATACGATGGCCCCTGTGGAAAGAAAAATCATCTGTAAGTTCTAATGTGTCCATGATCATATCCTTCAACAAACCCTCAGACTTTTCTGCTGTCTCATTTCTGTACCTTACGATGCCATGAACGATGATGTTATTACGTTTGGAGGGAGGGAGAGAGAGTGAGAGCGAGAGAGTGACAGAGAGAGAGAGAGAGAGAGAGAGAGACAGACAGACAGACAGACAGACAGACAGACAGACAGACAGATAGACAGACAGAGACAGAGGAATCTGGAGGTTGGCAGTAACTCTATGAAAGAAGCTTAAAAACAAACACACACACACACACACACACACACACACACACACACACACACACACACACACATATATATATATATATATATATATATATATATATATATATATATGTGTGTGTGTGTGTGTGTGTGTGTGTGTGTGTGTGTGTGTGTGTGTGTGTGTGAAAGACACACAAAGAGCAAAAGAAACTAAACAGACGTTGGAAGAAGGCTTGGAGACCATTGACCAGTGTGGGCTCCCTGGCTTGGTCTGGTGTCTGCAGTTCATGCTGGTATCAAAGCTCCTATGGCCTCTGATGATATAAGACATCTGCACCAGCATAGTGGAGGCAATGGAATCCAAAATCAACAAGTTCACAAGGAAATGGCTTGGTGTCCCCCTGTCTGACTGACATAGCGCTGTACTGTCGCCAAGCAAAGCTGAAACTACCACTGAAATCCATCCTGGAATACAAAGAGGGAAGATCAGACTTCAAAGCATGCTGGAGGACTCAGGAGACAAGGTAGCAGAAGCAATTAAGCCCCAGCTGAGACAGGCAGAAAATGGAAAGTTCAAGAGGCGATTGATTCTGCAAAAGAAAGTCTCAAGATCAGAGAAATAACAGGACACACACAGACCAACAGACAAGGACTGGGGGTGACCAAAACTGAATGGTGGTCAAAGGCCAAAAGAAAAGCCAAAAGAGACATGATGATTCAGAGATGAGAAAAGAAAAAGAGAAAAAAAAAGACTCCAAAAAAGCAGTCCAGCAGAGCCAGCAAGGGCAATGGACAACGTGGGAGAATGCACTCCAAAGAAGTCTCACTTGGAATGACATTTGGCACATGGCCCCTCTCAGGATCAGCTTCATTCTCAGATCTGCATATGACCTTCTGCCCTCAAATCAAACCTGGTGAAGTGGGGAAAAAAAACAGACGATCCTTCACGCCCCCTCTGCCATGAAAAACAAGCAGTGGAGCATGTCCTAAGCTCATGTAAAGTAGCCCTGGCTCAAGGAAGGTACACATGGAGGCACAACCAAGTGCTCAAAGAGATTGTACAAGTAGTCTGGGCTAGTACCAACACCACAAAAGGGAAAATCAGGACTCCAAAAGCACCCGCAACATTCTTCACGGCAGGAGGCAGCGAATCATGGCCAAGAAGAACAACAGTGCCACTCAGAACATGCAGGCAGAGTCTGCTGGATGGGGCAGATGACTGGGAGTGCACTGCAGACCTCCCAGAATGGAAGAGTCACCCAGAGATCATCAGCAAGAGTGGCATGAGACCAGACATAGTAGTCCACTCTCAGCCAACCAAGCAGCTAATCATGATCGAGCTCACGGTGCCATATGAGAACACAGAATGAAGGCAGC